>PYST01000392.1:0-12161 GCA_003049485.1 Ophioceras dolichostomum | reverse complement strand
TGATGAAATGCATAGCTACAGCCTACTAACCCGCCCACACCTCTACTAGACCGCGACCCCGAGGCCGAGGCCGAGGACAAGGTCGAGGAGGAGAAGGTCCCCGCCATCGAGGACACCCCCGCCATCGAGGCCGGCTTCGCCACCGGCGGTGACTGGGAGGCTGCCCCCGCTGGCTTCGCCGGCGCTGCTGGCCAGTGGGATGAGGCCGCTGCCGGCGGCAACTGGGACGCTTCCGCGCCCGCCGCTGCTGGTGCTTCGTGGGGTGATGAGGCCGCTGCGAAGGACGCGGCCCCCACCCAGTGGTAGATGTTTGGTTTTTGGGTGAACACAGAAAAGGCAGACAGGAAGTTGCCCATGGTCATATTGAAAAGAGAAAGAGAAAAAAGATCTCATTCCCGACAACCTCTATACCCAACACACACCCATCATCACCACCTTGCTATTCCACCGCTCTATGCGTTCTGTGTTGGGTGGAGCTTGGGTCACACTTGGCGCGTACTTATGAGGGAAAGATACTCTAGCCTCTGGCGAGAGGGAATGCCCTGTATGGTCAAGAGGGGTGGACTTGATCGTTACTCCGCCCTAGCTCCAGAATTCGAGGGTGAATCGAAAATCAAAATCTAAAAATTCCGTGTGTTGACACATTTCCTGCTCGCTCCTCCTGCCATGGAAAAGAAAGGAGAATATCCCTTTGCTGAGGTTGCCATATTTTGGTTGATGCCACGGTAAATCAACCACATTGCGTAGTGTCCTCCATCAATCATCAGGCCCCGTGTAGGCTTGGCAGGGGTCATTGATGCTCAACTCTGTCTAGCCTGGCTTTGGATGCATCACAAGATACATGATCGTGCTAAATACCAGACACAGAAAGAAAGGAAGCATACGTATGGTAGATGGTAGGTACCTAATTAATGGATCGTTTCTTTTTTTTCTCTCTCTTTTGCCCTTGGGACTCCTAATTAGAGAGACACGAGAAGATAGAGAATGTGAAAGCAAAAGAACATCGTGAACATTTTCATCAAGAAACCCGAAAATATGTCCTATCCCGATCCATGTGTGCATCTGTCAAAGTCCCATCTTCTTTCTTCTCTCACTCGCACTCTCTCCCCATAACTTCCCTTCTCTTGTTCCTCAAATATTTCATATCCCATATGTACCATTGATCGCCGTCGCCACTGAATGGGAATCTGACCGAAGAGGAAAACCGACCGACTAAAAACGCCTGCAATTTTCTCCCCTATCGCCCTCCCGGTAGGTATGGAGGCAAAGAAGAAGTGTTACTAGGAAGAAGCGAAAGGCCAAGAAATCGAGGTGCAACGCGGGAGGTGATGATTTTGTGCGAGCAAATTAAGAAGTACGGGAGGGCGAAGGTGCATTAAGTCACCGCAAATGCAAAGTGGCGTGCAAACATAAATCAGAAGAGAGGAACCGAACAGAGTCTTCAAGAAGCCACCCGGGATTTACAGCAGGAGGGCGACGACTCCAGCGGCGGCCAGGATTCCGACAGGGGCAGCCGTCATCTGCGGGGCCTGAGCAGTATTGCGAATGAGCATCGGTTAGTCGCAGTGATAACAAATATGTGGTAGAGGATCTAGTCGGACTTACATAGCCAGTCGAGCTGGAAGTCGGGGCGTGGCTGCCAGTGGTGCCGCTGCCCCCGGTGCCGGCAGCGCCGCCCGTGGTGGAGCCACCCGCAGCACTAGTAGCAGTCGTGACGAAGGTCGACGAGCCCACGGTAACAACGACGGTCGAGCTGCCAGAGACCGAGGTGCTGAGGATCTCGGAGACCGAAGTGACAGTGGTGGCCGAAGCCGATGACGAGCCAGCACCACCAACACTACCAAAGATGGTGGACGATCCGACGGTCGAGATGACGGTAGATCCGTCCGTGGTGAGGGTGGACACGATGGGCGATGTAGAAATCGCAGTGCTGCTCGCACCACCCGCACCACCGCTAGGAGCGGTCGCGGTGCCGGTCGCGGTGCCGGTAGCGGTGCCGGTAGCGGTGCCGGGAGCGCCGCCGGCGCCAGTCGTGACGGTCTTGATGTCGACACCGTGCTCTGGAGCCATCGTTAGGGACAAGGACAAAAGCGGATGCAAAACGTCTCTCGAGGCGCCACTTACGGCTACAGAACTGATTGATGTAGGTGACGGCTTGATCGCCGCTGGTGCCGCTAGCGCAGTACTGGGCAGAGCAATCGCGGACGCCATACGTGAAGTTCGCGTTCTTGCAGAGACAGGAAAGGTCATTGGCAGGGCAGCCGAGCTCGGCGGCCTTGGCGGGGCCCTGCATGTCGTTGATGCACCATTGCTGAGTTCACGCGAGTAGAGAAAGTTAGTCGACGAGGCCAGCCGTACGCGCGTGTATGGCAAGGATTGGCGGAGCTCGATCGATGAAGAGAACTGATCGGTATCACCGACCACCTGCCTGCTGCGCGAACAGGATGCCAAGACCGCGAACGGGCCGAGACATGATGATCTTGGATTGAAGGTTGAATGAAGGGAGATGGACGATGCAAGAGAAAATACTCACAGTACACTGGGGGAACGTAGATACGTCCTGGGCACCGGTCATGGCGACCAGAGTGCCAGCGGCCAGGAAGGTGATCTTCTTGAAGGCGGTCATTTTGATCGTTGCTTTTGCTGAAGGAGTGACAAGGCGTCAGTGAGGCGCAAAAAGGTCTATCTTGGCGAAACAACCCGCAGACGGTGATGATGCGCTGTTCGGTTTGTGATCTTTGAAAATGAGCGACTCGAAGGTCTCGAGGAATTTATTGTTGTTTATGAGGGGTGCGCGTTGTTGTCGTGCGGTGTTTTGATGTTGTTTGGGAGACGTGGGTGGTGACGTGACCAGAAGGAGGGAGATAGATATTTTAGGTTGGTGCAGGAGACCTCAAGAGCACATACCTCGCGTGGTAGGAGATGTTGGTTAGGCAATTGGAAGGCGCGAGTCAAAGAGCAGGTGATACAGGGCAGCGAAATCCAGATCCAAGTCAACAATGAATGGCCAGACGGGTCGAGGTTACCGACGCCTGGGACCGGAGGAAGGGGAAGGGAAAGTAGTGCAGGCTTGGCTTGTCCTGTCCTAAGTCCTTGAATAGGTCCCGTATTCGGAGGCGAGTGACTCAGGAAGGCGCGATAGGAGATGCACGAGACAGAGAAAAGGTTAACCTGTATCTGTTTGTGTTGTGTCTGCCTGTGTATGGCCTGGCCTTAGTGGATGGGCAAAGGATGGGGATGGAGGTGTGAGCTGGAAAACCGAGAAGCAGGTGAAAAGAAGGAAAGGGAAGGGAGGGGAACGAATGTCGACGTCGACAAGTGCGGGTGACGACCAAGTCTTATAATTCAATTTTTTGGGACGGAAAGCACGCGGAGAGGTAACGACTGCCCAGTGAATAACCGGCCAACCAGCAGCTTCACTGATCGCTTGATCGGGAAACGGCGATCGTCTGTTCGCCTGATCCAAGCTGCTTTGACAAGAAAAGCCGTGTAAGTGCCAGCGCGCCTGCCACTGATGGCAGCAACATATGTGAAATTGACATCCCTGTTCACTGTGCAGCTCCCTTCGATGCAGCCACCCAGCCAGCTTGTCCGGGAGACCAACCCACGTCCCTGGCAACGTGTATGTGTGTGGCACCTTACCTATCCGTTGGGGAGAGATATGATGAAACAATCTGCTGAACCACGCGTCGAAGGAAATCCCGTAGATCTGGTTGGGAGTTGTAATGTCACCCTACGTTTTCTCCTCCTGTGGAGGAGGGGCCTCCGGGTGGTGTCTTGTCCTCCCCAGCCTTGATTTTCATTCTAGCGCGGATCTGGCTATTGACCGCTCCATAACCCCCATGTGAGAACTGATGTCAGAGTCCATGAGTTTTAGTATCAATTTCTTAGCTCACCGAGCTTTGCGCTGATAGAAGAAAAATGGCTGCCATGTGGCCGATGGGGAAGCGGGGATGAAGAACATTTCGAAGGGGCTCCGTTTGTTCAACGGCCGAGGGCAATGTATGATATGATTGATCTGATCTTTCGGGTAGCATATTAATCACGGCATCCGAGGCAGGCCCCTTACCGTCCTGCATCACATTACCCCCTCGTTTCACCGAAATCTCCTACTCTGCCCGAGAGAGAAGGGGAAAGAGGATGACGAGGTAACGAGCGTGGCAGGTTTCGTTTGTGGCTCGAGGAACAGGCAAGCCTCAAGTGGCACACGATTGGAGGGACAGGTCTAATGGGGGGACGGGATTTGTTCATGGGATGTCTCACAGCTGGTACCTACCCGGGTAGCTCGCGCGTCTTGTTCCTGCAACATGCGGTCAGGAACCTAGCGACCGCCCACTACTCCTCTTGCCTCCTTTCCTCCCTCCCTGCTAATCCCATCCGAAGCCCGCTTGATCGCAGCCCACCAGCCCAGGTTCACATTGCATTCGCCAGCCGCGGAAGCAAAGAAGCTGACGAGAGGAGGAAGAAATAAGTGGAAGGGGAAATTGGCAGCACTAACTTCCTGCAACACTTGGAAGCACGAGGAAAGCAGGTATTGTGTGTGAGGATTTGACGGAAGAACGGCCAACTCGTGTGGCCCAAGCAGGCCACGCCTGGTTGGAAGGCATTACCCAGACTCGTGCCTGCTTCGTGCGCTTGGTTTTGCGGCCAGAGAAGATGAAAAGGGTGAGGTTGGCGGGTGACGACGATGAGAGGAGGTCGGAGAAAGCACAACCGATGAGGTCAGCGACTGGCCAGTTTCCCACGTCCGATCTCGCGCTTGCCGGGCGTGCGGGCTCCCATTGGACGGCGGTTCGGATGATACCCCACCCCTGTCCTTAGCTCTGTTGCCAGCCGGACAGGGGTCAATTTCGGCTGGTGGGGCCAGCGCCAAGTTGACAGGGGTAACAGGGGCTCTCCTCCGACCGGACCGGACGACGGTGAGAACCTAATCTGGTTGTTCGGACCAGTTTTTGGCAATTGGAAGCTGCCAAACGTCAATTGCTTCATGCGTTCTTGTATTTTTCGATCAGCAGGCCTGTTGCTCGTTTGTGTTTTCTTGTTTCTTTGCCCCGAGAGCCTTACGGTCGTGGCCATTGTCGCTTGCGTTCTAGAGTTTGGCAAATTCGTCAATGACTTCCAACGACCTGGTCCAGAAGTCTGGAAGCCCAGAAAACAGGGAAGTTGATGTCATCCAATCGCGGTCTCTCCTCCAACGCGATGCAGTTCGCCGCCGCTAGTCGAGCTGGCACACCTCTAGCCCTGCTTTGTTGGCCTTCCCTTCAGTGTCGCCCCGCTCTCGCCTGTCGTCAAGGCGACACCTACGACCTCGGGGCCGATCTTGCGCCTGCCAGCTTCAATCCTGGAAGTGTCGCAGCATAGCACTCGGTCCCATTCTCGGAGGCCTTGTTTCTCCCTCGTTGCGTCTCTTCTTTCCTCCTCCGGCAAGAGTAAGTGCCATACATACCTAGGGAGGAAATTACCTGACACATTCAGAGCCTCCGACGAATTGGTCATTTTGGCATTCTTCTCTCCCCGAAGTTCTCCCAGTAGAGAGGAGCTGCTCCATGATCAACGGAGTTCCACTCAAGAAAAAGCTCCTCCGGCCCGTCGCGCAGGCCGTGTATGCACAAGCGGCACGGTGATGTGGCCTCGCCAACCACTCACATTTCAGCATTTGTGTCTAGACTTGCCTGCTTTGGAACGCTAGACCGTGTGCAATCACTCAATAAGCCCGAACTGCCCACCTTTTCCCGCGCAAGCGGCGAAACAACTCAGCGAGCTAGTCTAAGTACGCTCCTCTCTCTCTCCCACGGACATTCAATAGTTGCTAATGGCCGTGAGATGTGTGAGACTTTTCCCTCCCAGTCCTGTCTCTTGCTCTCACCGCTGCTCGATAAAGCGAGGAACAGCACACAAACCTCCAGTTCTAGCTGTCGCCTCGTGGCCAAATCTCGTCGATCAGCCCCATTTAGCGGCTTGAGACCAGCCTCCTGCCGCGAGCTGTGCAGGTGGGCTGCGAGAGAAGTGCTTCTGTGATACCCTAATGCAGCTCTCACTCAAGTGTGAGGGAGACATCAGTGTCTTTCGTGGAGTATTGGTTGCTCTATCGCCAATCATGCTGAGAGGCCTCCTCGAGTTACGCGTTCCCTTCTTTGCCACCACCTCCAACCATAGCCCATTCCAAACAAGATCGAGAGACCGGACAGAAGAGATCTAGAACCGAATATTTCCTACTACTATCATTGACATTTGGGAAGCAGATCAGCTTGCATTGTTGAGTTGACTGATGCCACACAGCCCGTTGTCCTCCACTTGTGTCAGATTAGTCAACGAGCGGACGGACAGGGGGATGGAAGAGAGAGGAGCGAGGAGGGAAGACAAAGATGAAGAAAACAGTCCAAATCATTTCATCGTCATTCGGACGAGTCGGCCCTTATCCGCCATTTCAGTTGTTCCCTCTCTCACGGACGCGGGTTACTAGCCGGCTTGGCGAGCTGATCGTGTCCGGCATCCCGCACGATAGGCGCAAATGTCATACCTTTCCGGCGGGCCATCCGCTCTCTTTGTCCTTTGATTTCGTCGCGCGAAACAACACTGGACGAGTACATGCGTCTGGTCCTGCAATTCTGAACTGTTTCATTTCATGGAACAACATCAACCCTCGGTGATAATTAAACGGCCATTGTTTGCAGAGCACGGCGGTACTACCCACGTACGCCTCCCTGCCAGCAGCCGGGGTAATGACGCAAATGTCTTAAGACCTCGCCGGAATATCATTCTTACTCGTGTCTAGCTCCAGTGGCTACAGCTCCCTCAGCTTCATGTTGATTGATTGTCCCTTGAAGGTGGCTTAAAGTGACATTGCCAAATGAGGCTTGCTCTCCTTCCATTTCTGTCCATATCGAACTGGTTGTGTCCTACTCATGTTTCACGATCTGGTTGAAGCAATCAGCGTCATCTGCATGTTAGGCATTGGACATGGCCAACGCCATCTTCGCCGTGTCAGATATTCTCGCGCAACGGAGAGGCACGAGTTCTCAAGTACAGAACGAGGAGAGGAAGATAATTGCAATCCTACTGTCTCTATGTTTTGTTGTTTCTTTCAGCTGCCGCATCCTGAGCTTTCGGTAGAAAGGGGGGACATCAGAGCCGCGACAATCCCTCCGCCAGTCCCATACTGTGATGGCGTAAAATTGCTTCCAGGGGGGCCACCATAGAACCTTAACAGAACCCGCCGCCAATCCCTCACTCCATGGTCTACTCTTACCATCACTCACATCAACGTCCTCGCTATTCTGGCTCCTTCTCCTCGAAGAGACACGAGCCCATCTGGCCAATGCCTAGCATTGCGGTATCGAGAGCGAACCCACCAGCTTCAGCAGTAGCCTGACGGCCTACAGAAAAAACAAGGAATAGGGAAATAAGTTATTCTACGGAAATTCCCACCCGTCTGTACTTAAGCCCGATCATTGACCGAAAAGAATCGGATCTATCCAGAGCCGTCAAATGACGATAGGGCGTTTCTTCCCCGTGCACCAGTCTGTGTCTGATGAGATGCATACGAAGCATCCGCCCACCAACCATCGCTCCTCAGACCGGTTCCCAAGCTGGCTGAGACGCGGAACAGGGATTTCTCGCAGTGCCGCCGCGACAGCTAGACTGGGGGCCACTCAGCACTCCTTTGAAGAAGTCAGGGCCCGTCGCGAAATGAGCCTTCGCTCAGCTCGTTGAAAGGCGAGCAACACCGTTGCCTTACAGCTCGCCCTGATGCTCTTGATAGAGAGACATATCATAGAGAGACATATCTATTGTCTGCCCAGCCAGGCAAAATGCAGCCAGGCAAAATGTACTTGCCGATCACTTTGATCGTGGGATACCTCCATACGACACATCTCGAAGGAGCCAAACGTGACCGAGGTTCGCCAGTGCCAGGAGCATGCCGCCCACGAGTGACCTACAAGCCGGCAAAGGAACCTGCATTGGTCTTTGAGTCCGCCTAGGAGATTGGGTCTATCGAACTCTTGTTTGATCCCAGATGTCGGGCCAGGGCCCCTCCGACAGGACACTCTCTAGATTCTGCTAAACTCGAGGGCGGTGTCTCTTATGATGTTGCAGCCAGATATATGGTTCCGCCCTGAATATATTGTCCTCGAAGTCGACAGTACCGTCGACGCCTGAATCTTTCAAGAGACCTCCAGGCAGGGTCCTGCAAGAATGCCGTGTTTGTGCTCAAGCCAACATCATCTTCTACAAGAGCCAGGCCCAAAGAAGCCGGTATCCATTCATCAGAGACTTACCTCAGCCCTGTATCAGAGTCTACTGGGGTTCAATATGACTTTATTCGTGCCTACTATGGTCCGGATCATGGAAGTGACGGTTTGGAGAGTACGGGGCCTAGGGCGGACCATTCTCTCGTGATGCTGGGACCTATGGGGGGCAATGCTGGCGCTGGAGCGGAAAGTCAGATTTTCGATAGGCATCTTAGACTCGCAGATACACCGAAGGGAAGGAATCACGAAGTTTTCTATCATAGCCCGCGGCGGTGGCAGCCGGCCTAGGAACGAGGTGTCCTGCTTCCTGTCAGCTCTATCCTGCGATCGCTCGAGATCGTCTCAGGGAGGTTCTACGAACCATTCCCTTCTCTAACACAGAAGGCCGAATGCAAGTCTGCTGGTCTGCTGGTCTGTAGCAAGGTTCCGATGCAGATCCCTCGCTCATGGCTCTTACTTCTCGCCTTTCATGCACCAGTGATGTTATCCTATGATAGAGATCGTGGTCGCTCCGACCCAGGATTCGGTGGTCTGTAATGACAGACAAGAGTCCGCGCCTTGTGAGCATCTTACCCTACTCTGCGACCCTAAATATAGGATCGCGCCAGACATTTCTGGCCTATACCAATGTCTAGCCGTCTAGTGAGTTTTTATGTTGGCGCCTAGGGCATCTTGACACCTTGATGACAGCCCAGCTGATCCGAGAACAAAGCAGCACGTGGTGAAGATATATAACCCAATTTAATTACAATGCTCCTCCGAGGCTCGAGGTCTAAGGGGGATTCCGATTCTTTTGTCAAATTTGGTAAGCGGTGACTTTGAAAGTACGGGTTCATACCACCGCTCTCATAGGTCAACCATCTCACGATGCCATGTCGATCTTCACAGGCACTGCGCACGAGGAAAGCACAATATCTGTTGGTTGGGAGTACAGCAGAACCAGGGCAAGTACATCGACTTCACTTGCAGTAGTGGACAAGCCCTGTCCTGCATCGGACTGGAGAGTGATGGTAAAGAAGAGAATGCCTAGGTCAACGTGCACTGCAAGGACACTAGGCCGACACACGCAGTGTAACAAACTCCAGTGGAAACGGGAACGCGTAGATATCTCTGCCATTGGTGCCCCCGGACCTTTCTCGCTTTGCCTCCTTATTTTCAAAGCGAGGGAGCGATATACCGAACAGTGTAGTGACTACGGCGTGCGCCATGCTTGAGATGGCGGCAATCACCGAGCATTTGGACACCATGGGCAGCAGTATGGGCGTAGGGCCCGAGGACACTCCAGCCTGATTGGCCATGAAGTCAAGTAATCTTCAGACATCTAGCAGTTGCTGTTTTCTGGATTCCTCTTCTCTCTTTCTTTTGTTCATGGCATTTGGGGCGGTTATCTATAGCTTCGGGATCAAGTCACAAAGTGCGTCTGCTTCATATGCGGTATCAATGCTAGTCACTGCTATATGCCAACGGCATCTACCTACCTTCCCTACTTACGTTTATAGGTCCGTACCTACGTAGGTAGCATTCTCCGGAAGATGTATAGGGGTTTGGGAGGTAGGCCCGACAGCTACGGCGTAGGCCGGCACCCGAGTGCAACGGCAGGAGTGTCATATTCGGGCGTATGCGGTACCGGAAAACGGGGCCAAGGAAGGAAGAAAGCCACATAGCTGTCTACCTAGGCATCTAACGGCGTCTCCCATGGGAGTGACTACTCCTCCTGCCTGGCTAAGGTGCAAGAGCCGAGGGAACAACTCGACTAACCGGCGAGTGGCAGCTCTGTATCGATTGTGAACTTCCGTTTGCTCGAGCCACAGCCTGATAGATAAGTTGCCTTCGTCTGTGCTTCCAACAGATCCCACTGTCCCGGATGACTACTGGGGGGAACGTCATCCCGGAGAACTCGCTCCTAGAGCGCGGGCGAACTGAGTGACCGGGTGCGGTGGATGCAACACTCACCCTGCCATTTATCAGCACCCTGCGACACACAAATCCCATGATAAACAAGGTGAGACATTAATCTACGGAAAAGCTGCCAAGGTCCGAAGGAGGGGGGGCAGTCAAGGCACAAAAACAATAAACGGACCAGAGCCGTATTGGAAGAGGTGGGAGGCCACGAGGCGCTGCTAACTCGTCCAGGTTTTTTTTCCCTTCCTCGTTTTCCGAGCAGCACGTATGACTATCTGTTAGGGTGGGCAGTCGTCGAACGAGATGAGATGCCATTAGTTGGGAGGGCCAAGTACCTGGGTAAGCACTGCCACATTACCTTACCTCCTCCCTTACCAGAGAGAGCCACCTACGGGAAGGTGTAGTACGTCAGATTTGTACTTTTTATCACGAGAAAAAGGATTCCGGGGGGCCGGATGGAGGTAGCGATGCGATGGGGGAGGAAAAGTCAAATGTGGTGGTGGATGATGATGATGACACGATGTGTTAGGTCTCGCCACTCAACGGGCTCATGGCGCGTTTTCGCCCAACACACGCGACAAGGTGGCGTAGTCGTTGATGACATCGTTGACGACAACGCCCGGGCTATTATTCTCCGTCCTTTTTTTTTTGTTGGGGCGGAAGCTTTGTGGACAAGATTCATCCTTCGCCCGTCGACCGGTGGTGGCACTCTGCTAGCTGGTTCGCTTTCTTGATTATCTGATAACCAAGTGACACAAGCCAAGACAATCATTATTACTTCACCTATCCACTGCAGTAAGGAGGCAGGGAGGGTAGGCACCCTGCACCTAGCCACTCGGCCAGTCTCCCGCTTGGTCTGTTCAAGATTAGAAACTGTTGTAGCACCGTCGTAATGGCGCATGTAGTTTAAAGTACGTGACCTCCCACCTGCCTTACCAGTCAACCTGACCTAGGGAGTGATAGGACCTATCAGACTGGTCTGGTACCTAGACACAGGAGGACTGAACAATCACACTCCGGCCACCATAATGTCGGACTGTCTTGGGGGAGAGCAATCTATCAAAGATACGAAGTAGATGGAGACTCAAGCTGTGGCTGCAGGAGAAGTTGAGGTCCGGATTGTTTCCTTGCACATCCCGCCGCACATGCATGCGCGAAGATGTGCAGCAGGTGTGGTGGACACAGGACACTGGACAGTGGACGGCCAGGCCATGAGCGTCTTCCCGTCGCCTCCCAGGTCATTCCGGATCACTGGACGATCACCAACGTACATGAACCTGTCTTGGCTCCAGGCTCCAGGGGGTGGTTGACTTACAACGTAGATACCTACCTTGGCGTAGGTCCTAGTCAGTGAAAGAGGTCAGGTTGCAGAGCGAGGCGAGTGACACCCTCCCTCCTTTACCCTTTCCGTCCTTGGTCTCTCCAGTGTCGATCTCCATCCCCTCTCGCTGGAAGTAGTTGGGTTTAAGTAGGCTGCCAGGCGGGCTGCATGTTAGGTGGGAGGATCAAAGCACCCAACCACCACAGCGAAGTAGAGAGACAGAAAACCCATGATGCCTCGTCGATACGCATGATTGGTTCATCAGCGGCCAGCCCGGGGAAAGTAAGAAGGAGGATATTACATACCTTCATGAGACAGGTCGTATCCTGGCGTTCTCAGCCGGGCCAAGAACAGCTAGGTTGGTAGATAACGACCGAAAACTTGATCCGACGGAGGGGGATATGATAGCGGATGGATGGGCAGAGACAGGCCAGTCAGTGTACCCAGCCTGCTAGCCTAGCCCGGAGACGCACACACAAATCACTTTCGGGTGGCTCACTCAATAATTCCTCCACACACCACCACCCACGAGGCACACTTCATCATACTATTACGAAACGGAGGGCGAGTGGAGGGTTGAATCATGGGCGAGACGCCGATCACATGCGTGTTCATGTGCTTGTCTCGTTGCTGTGGGTGGGTGGTGCAGCAACGGGATGGAAGAGGAAAGGAGGGAGGGGGGAACT
>PYST01000391.1:0-28311 GCA_003049485.1 Ophioceras dolichostomum | reverse complement strand
GGGGGGGGGGGGGGGGGGGGGGGGGGGGGGGTGCATTACAAGAGCGGCGAGGATCAGGCCAATCTCTCCGAATCCCAAGGCCAAAACCATGTGGTTGGCCCTGAGGAGGAGTCCAGAAGTGCCCGACATGGCGAGGGGGACGACAGCTAAGTTCCAGACGAGGCTGGCTATGGTCAAGAGGCAAGTGGAGGAAGATGAAGAAGTCGCGCAAGGGGTGTTCAAGGACGGATCTGGATGATCCCAATCACGGCAACAAAGCAAGGACCCAAGAGCAAGGACCCAAGGGAATTTAAGATCGAGGGGAGATCAAGGCAAGGCAAGGTCTCAGAGAACGAAGTAATCACAGGGGCGTCAGAGGCAGGCACCCCTCAATTTATGGTCAATGTCAAGTCACAATTTCATCACAACCCCACAACCCAGACTATTCACCCCGTCTCTGCCCGCTCTCCTTCTCATCCCGTCCAGAACCCGAGCTAACCACCATCGCCCGATGCGGGAAGCTGCAGAACACCATTGGACTGGATCGAGAAACAGTGGCGTCCACGCAACACGACTGCCATGCACTTACCAGTAACTTACCAGTAACCCCCCTTCGTCAATGTAGTGACGGCTACCAGTCCGCCTCCCAGTCTGCTTCTTGTCGCTTAAGACGACTGGGCCATTGTGCTGCGCTTGCTTGCTCGCCCACCTTGCCGGACAAAACCTGGAATGGCCGGAGCTGCATAGTGATGGGACCAACATCCATCCACTGGCCAAACCAGATGATAAGCCGCCAATAAAACTCTATATCTGGACGTCCACTAGACGAGGCCGGCTGCGAAGCTCGCCCAACAGGGGGTGTAGGGGGGCACTCGAATTCACTCCATGTTTTTGTTTCCCTCCACGCCCCCGCACCTGCGATCGTGGCTCGGCGTGTCACTAAGACCGCGGAAGAGACTGACCAGATGGTCACTAGTCTTCGACCGCCCAGGCATCACAGTCTATGAAGAAAAGATCATCTAGAGGGCCCGACCACGCTTGTGTCGGGCCTGTGGTGAACGGCTCTCATGTTTTGTCGATGATGGGTTCAGAGTTGACGAGCGTGTTTAGCTAGCGTACTGACGGAGAGGCATCCTCAAGTTACGACCCATACCACATGGGTACCAGACAAGCGCTTGAATCGAACGGCAGGCAGTTTCTGGTATAACGAAGCAGAAACGCTGGTATCCATCCTGACTTTTTTACTCGGGCTACGCTTCTTGCCTTCCTGGGATTCCGCCCATCAGGTGGTCGGAATATAAGCCTTGCTCAACAACGACGGGCACGACTGGCGGAAAAATAAAAGGGAGGGCCAGAAAGTCCTGAGTGGTACCCTGAGTGGTACGTCCCCCACGATCTGCGGTCTTTATTGGGATCCCGTCGCGGGCGCCTGCGCAATCTTCGAACGGGAGCCCGCAGGAGAGGTGATCCCGTTTTCGTTCTGCATCTACAGGCTGGCCTTATGTAGCATGAAGTCCCAATCCTGTGGTTTTGGGAGCAGCCCCCCCCTCGCAAGTTGTGCTAGTTATGGCAGTGCACCTTGCGGCAGCATGCTGCACGACTTGATGAATCACGTCTACAAAAAGTCATCACGGTTACACATATGCTGCATGCGGTGTTATCACACACACGCCTACAGCCAACATACACTCAACAACAACCAACAGCGCGAGTACGCTTTCAAAATTTGTCATCTCTCATGCCCGCTCGATGTGGTTAAGCAAACAACAGCTAGAGCAGACGTTTTTCCATCCATCCGTCCATCCTCTTGGCTCCGCGGAGATCGATCCACTCCACTCCCTCTCCTCATCCTCCAGAATTCACACCCGATAGGTCACAACCTTCCTCCTCGTCCACTCGTCCAGCGACGACATGTCGAAGCGGCCGAACCCGCTCGACTTACACCCGCCGTGCGCCAGCGCCGGCTCGTCGTGTATGGTCATGTTGTTGACGTGCACGGCGCCCGACTCGATCCCCCTCGCCAGCCTGAGGCCCCGGCGCAGGTCCTCCGTGAACACGGCGGCGCTGAGCCCGTACTCGGTGTCGTTCGCCACGCGCAGCGCCTCCTCCTCGGTCTCGACCACGAACAGCGCCACCGTCGGCCCGAAGCTCTCCTGCCCGTAGATGTCCATCACCGGCTCCACCCCCGCCAGCACGACGGGCCTCATCCTCATCGGGCCCTCGTCCTCGGCCAGGTTTTCGCTGTTCCCAAACACCACCTCGGCGCCCTTGGCCACCGCGTCGCGCACCAGCGCCCTGTTGCGCGTCACCGTGCTCTCCTGCACCAGAAGCGCCGCGTCCGGGAAGAACCTCCCCACGGCGGCCTTCAGCCTCTCGCGGAACTCGGCCGCGACGCCCTTGTGCACCACGATACGCTCCGTGGCCATGCACACCTGACCCGCGTTCAGGAACGCGCCCAGCACGCACTGGTCGACCGCCAGCGCCAGGTCTGCGTCCTCCCACACGATCGCCGGCGCCTTCCCCCCCAGCTCCAGCAGCACCGGCTTCAGGTGCCAGCCCGCCAGCCTCGCGATCTCCCTCCCCACCGCCGTGCTGCCCGTGAAGTTGATCTTTTTCACCTCCGCGTGCGCCACCAGAGCCTCAGTAACAGCCGCGCCGTTGGGCCGCGAGCTCGCAATGAAGTTGAGCGCCCCCGCTGGCAACCCGGCCTCCCTGAACACGTCGCAGATGGCCCACATCACGCGCGGGCTGAGCTCCGACCCCTTGAGCACGACGGTGTTCCCCGCCGCGAGGGGCAGGAGCACGCCCCGCACGCCGAGGATGTACGGCGCGTTCCAGGGCGCGATGGCCACGACGACGCCGTAGGGCTCGCGCAGCACGAGCGCCGCGACGGACGGGTCCTGCGTGGGCGGGGCGGTGCCGGCCAGGGAGGCCGCCAATCCACCGGAGACGTCCAGCAGGAAATCGCGCGCGAGGTCGAGGTTGAAGTCGGCCCAGGCGCGCACGGCCGCGCACTCGGTCGCCATGTAGGACGCGAGCTCGTCGGCGCGGGAGCGGAGGAGCGAGGCGGCGCGGAGGAAGACGTCGCGGCGCTGCTTGGGCGTCGTGCGCGACCAGGTGGGGAGCGCGGCTGCGGCGGCGGCGACGGCGGCGACGGCGGAGGAGGGGTCCGCGTCGGAGCAGAGGTGGAGGGTTTGGCCTGTGGAGGGGCTGATGACGGGGAAGGTGGTGGGGGTGTTGACGGCTTTGCCGCCGATGGTGAGCGGAATGGTGTGGAGGTCGCCGCCTCCATTGCTAGTGCTGCTGGCCATGGCCATGGCTGTTGATTTCCCTGTGGTCTGGTGAGGGGATGAGAACAAGAGGAAGTGATGGCTGATGGCTGAGGATGATGATGAGTTTTAGTTCAGATGGATGGAGCTTTAGACGGCGGTCCTTTAACCTATACCCTACGCCGTAGATACGTAGATGCCACCGTAGAGTTGAGATTCTACTACCTCGTTCAAGTGTCAAAGTTTGGTTAACAATGAGGGATTCAACCCAGTCCAACCGCTCACAGCCATCTTTTAAATGCGCGTGCGTCCGTCTCCCCGGTAGACAGACCGCGGGGAAGGATCGACTCACGGTTGTTGAACGCACCGAGGTGTGCTCTCGCATTCACTCACCCACTCTCCTGTCGCCTCAGATTCCGTCGATCATCCAAGCAGGTCAGGAAGAATTGTAGGACGGAAAAAAATAGCGTATTGGGTACATTCTCGGTCTCAAAAACCGTCCGAAGACTCGGATGCCAATTTATTTATACCTTCCTCCTAGGTACTACTACTTGATACTCCTTCTCCACATGTGACGTCCGCTGTAAAAGGACATGCCTCCGAGAAGAGACGGGCATTCCATGAATCGTTGACCAGCTGCTGGGCTGGCTGGCCGGTGTGGGCGGGCGGGGAACAGTACGAAACCCAGCCTACGTAGAGGTGGGGAATGAGTTCCTCTTGCTCGCACGACTTAGATGGCGGGAACAGGATGGATGCTTCACGTAATATGAATTTCTCTGTAGGCCGTGACGTACAGAAGGATTCGACGCTAACTTTCGGCTCGATCTTACAGCTAGGACGTCGACCGCATGGGGAAGGAGTAGAGGAGGAAGCCGGAAGTGCGGGGTTTCCATGCATGTCCTGTTCCCCCGGCATCTGTTTCCTCCGGCAGTGAGTGTCATCGGACGGTTCGGGACGGGATAGAAATCCTACGGGGACCAAAACGTGTTTGTTCTAGGCACTTCGGCTGGCTTAAGAGTAATTCGGTTTACTGCTGCATATCTTGATGGTAATATGTGGTTGGATCGTCTAGCTGAGTGTTCTGCACGTCGTTACAAATAGGGCTGATGGACGACAGTAGCTGTGTACATGGACGATGGTGCTGTTACTGCTAGATGTTGGGCGAAGAAGAAGGCATGAAAATAATGTTTTCCTTCCTGGCCTGTTTGTCCTGCTATGTCTTTTTCACTGCTGTTGCGAGCGGGAAAATAGTAATAATGATGGAGCAGGGAAAAAAATAAAATAAATTACAAACAGAATTGTGAGAACTCTGCAGCCAATCTTGAAAAGGGGTAAAAATCGAGAGAAAATGCTCCCCATGGCAGTCTGCCTAGGTAGGTAAGTGGTCGCGGCAAGTAACGGGATGAGGAAGACAGGGCTTGGCAAGCTGGTGTAAGGTAAATAATCCTTAGATCCCTCAACTATAGGGATAAGGAATACAAACGTCGATCCAGCTGCCAAGGTAGTCGAGCCTGTTGAGCCGTTTCTCCTCACGCCTATAGATATCTTCGAACTCCTGGAGGCTCAACCTGCCCCAGCCCTTCCGGTTGTCGTGCTCCTGCTCCGCAAGGTCCAATCTCTTCCACTCCACCAACACGGAGTGGGTGACGTCGTCGGGCAGTGGCGGGAGCTCCTCGACATCCTCTACCTCCTCTGCTCGGTTGTCGTCCTCGTCAGTCTCGCCTCGTTCTGCTTGCAGGGAGGAGGCAGGGGCATCGTCCTCAGCTTCGTCGGCTTCCGAGACGACGAAGGAGACATCGGACAAGCCGGCCACGGACCGGCCTTCAGGGACAGGGGCGGGGCTATGGGGATGATTCGTCAGATAGACGACGGATGTGCCCTCGGGAGTATCACTGTTGGGCCGGAACTGCGGCATCGTGGGGTCGTAGTGAGCCGCGGAGGTCTCGTATACTCCCGGCTCCGACGGCGGGGATGAAGCGGTGGCTCCGCCCTCTGACTCTTCCACAGCCGCCTCGACCTCGACCAGCTCCTCGTCGTTAGAAGTTGTGTGCCAAGAGCCATCTGACGAGCCAGGACCGGCGGGGGCGGGGGCGGACGGGATAGGTTCTGGGGAGCCTCCTTGTTGCGGGACAGCTCCATTGGCGTTATCATCCTCGTCCTCTCCGTGTGCTTCTTCGTGTGCCTCTTCGTGTGCCTCTTCATGTTCCTCTTCCTCCAGCGGGTCCTCGTCGCCGTTATCGGTCTCAGTGTAGGGGTTGTCGAGGTGGCCGTTAGCAGCAACGGAGATTGACGCCTCGGGCGGCGCTGCAATAGTTGAGGACGTCGGGGGTTCCTCCATCTCACCCTCTACTTCCTCGAAGTTCTCGTCTAGTCTGATCGAGCTAAAGTACGACCTGTACTTGTCGCGCAGTTCTCTAGTCGCACCAGCCTTGATCGCCAGGTCCTCCTTCTCTTTGAACAGGCAATCCAGGAGCTCGTTAAACGCCTGCTGGGTCACCTGGTACAGAATCTCCTTGCCTGCGTCTCTCTCGGCGTCGGGGATGTCCATGCCACCCCACCGCTCGGGCACGCTCCTGGACGACGTCGACGGATTGGAGCGGGTTTCATAATCGTCCGTGTCCTCGGCGAACCTGACCTTGGAAGACGACCGAGACCGGGGTGACAGCAGAGGCGGCCTCTGTGGCTCCTGCTGCTCATGCAGTTCCTCTTGGTCCTCCTGCTGGCCTTGCTGGCCCTGCGAGTTCTGGCTTTGCGCCGCCTTGCTGGCACCCTCAGCGGACGATTCGAAGTTTGTGTTCGCGAGGACGTCGTACGAGGGATCCCATCCAGGGGGAGCCTGCGCACCCTCCTCTTCATCGAGGTAGAACTGGCGGCGCTTCCACCTCTCAAGAAGCTTCTGCCGCACTGCGATGCGCGATCTCTTAGTGGCGCGGTGGGACCGGGCGTATTCTGTGAAGGGGTTGTAGGGTATCCTGCCATCTTCCATGCCGGGTGGGGGAGGTGCGCCGGCTCGACGGAGTCTTTCTGTGATCTCCTCGATCTCCGCTTCTGCTCGAGCTTGAGGAAGCGGGCTCGCACGGCTGTTCTGGCCAGCATGGGCATGCTCGTCCCCGTTCTCTCCGCTCGCCTCCGCGCTTTCCCCTCCACCTACTTGCAGATCGTCCTGGGCGTTCAGGAAGTTGTCGATAGTATCCCGAGGCTCGTCGTTAATGACTGCCTGAAGGTCCTGCGTAGTCCTTGGGGCGTTCAGGAGGACGTCAAACAGTCGCGTGTTCGACCTGAGGCCCGGCGACTGTGGGGTCGTGTGATGGTGGTGGTTGTGTGGGTTTTGCTGTTGGTCGGATCCGAAGACGGGCTCCACGTAGAATGGTGGGGGCGGACTGCCGTGGCTGAAAAGGCTGCTGAGGACCTGATCGCGGGCGGACGTGTCTGGTTTGTCATCATTGACAACATTTGCCCTCTCTCCGGCGAGGGCGACGTCGCCGTTTTCGTGGAAAACCTTGCCCTCCATGGCACGGTCATGATCAGCCTCAGGAACCCTACCCTCGCGGCCGAAGAAGCTGCTTAGGGGTGCACGGCTTGTGATGAGCTGATGGGCATCAGTGCTACTCATGACCTGCTCATCCAGCCCTTCCAATATGTCCCAGTGCATCTGCTTGTAGAGCACGTAGTATGCGCGGAACAGGCGCAGGCAGTCCCGGCGGTCGATGTAACCATCGCCGTCGACGTCGTAGCCTTCAAAGATGCGCTTCAGCCGGTCCTTGCGCTTGCGGTACGACAGGCCGCGCAGGAACTCGGAGAAGCCGATGAGGTCGTCCTTGTTGGTATCGTAGAAGGCGAACATGCGGTCATGGATCAGGCTCGGCGCCGTATGACGGTAGCCGCCCGACGGTATCAGGCAACGCTCAAACGTACGGCGGTCCATGGCCAAGCCCAGTTCGTCCGGGTCCTCACGCCACTCCGTATTGGCGATGAATGTCCATTGCTCCCAGAACGCCTCCAGCTCCCCGCGGTCGAAGCCCGTCTCGCGCGACAGGCGCACCAGCAAGCCGCGAGGCAGGCTCCGCAGGCACGTGTCCGGGTCGCCAGGGTAGAAGACCGGCTGCATCTGGCGTGGCCCGAAGGGCGGGGCCGGGATCTTCACTTTGTAGAAGATGTGCGTCTTGATATGCATGCCCTGCGACTCGCACGTCTCGCAAAGGTCGAAGTCGGCACAGTTGGCGCACCGATAACGAATGCCACGAATCGGCACGACCCCACAAGCGTTGCAGGCGCAGCCTCTGTGAACATACGCATTGCGTCGTGCGTTGTCCTCGGAGACCCTGAAAAGGAGGCTGACGATGTTCTGGCCGGCACGCTGCTGGAATGGGTCATCCCACCAGTTCTCCTCCAGAGTCTCCTCCGCTGCCACGGTCTCGCCGTCCGCATGCGGCTGCAGGACCGCGACGTCTCGATCTCTATTCTCATGGCCGTGCCGACCGTCGAGTCGGTTCTCATCGCCACCCGATTCGACCGATGTAGTGCTTGTGGCATTGGAGTCACGCCGTACTTGGGCCTGCTGGGCGTGTGGTGGGGCCTGAGCATGGGAAGCATGAGAAGCATGAGAAGCATGGGAAACGTGGGAGGACCGGCGTCGGCGACGGACGGCATTGCTTCGGTGGAGGCCGTGTGGATTATTAGGCGAGGGGGAGCTGGACTCGTGCAGGATGTACCATCCGGCGGCGACGGCGGCGACGGTCGAGATGACAGCAATCGCCACCCTCGGCCTCGTGAGGCTCGAGAGGGCGGAACGGCTCGAGGAATCCATCGCTATGGACGTGATGAAGGGTCATGTCTGATTGGGAGACATTTGGAGCAGGAAGGTGGTAGGAAATAGGTTAAACTCGCCCATTCATCGACCCAGTAGTTATAGGAGAGGATTGAATACTCTGTGGCTCTTGAGTAATTGCTGAAGGGGAATGCGCAGTGGTTGAAAAATCATTCCCGCTGTGAGTCGGGAGGCAAACTGTTTGCAAAAATGGTGAAGCATTGTCAGCCTCGACACGACCTACGCTGAAAGATCAGACAGCCCGAGCAGGAGCTCCACACAAGCAAGGATGGTGACCATGGTCCCACGGCCCCACAGGACGGCGGTGGCATCACCGACTCCGGGCCTGGCTGGGGGAGCCATAGAGGTTGTATTCTATCATGAATGTACAACAGAGTATGAATTTGTTCATAAATCAGGCTGTCTAGGTAGGTAGGTAGGTACCTAGGTAGCTTCTTACTGCTTCTGAGAAGTCTACTCCCGTTGACCTTTTGGAGCGTTACTCGTCAAGAGTTGAACCGACTCTTGTGTGACCATATCTCCCGTCGTTCGTCCCAACCTACGGTTCGGAAGGACCCAGCACCACCTCCAACCGCAAACCCGTCGTACCGGGTAGCTACCGTAGGTAACCTAGGCGGTTTGTTGCGGAAATTCCAATGAATAAGAGAACAAAAACGTCAAATGGAAATCATTTTCGGGAGTGTACCTCAGGTTTCTGTCGCCCGCTTCGCCAGTCATGTTGTTTCAACTGAATGTGGCGGGGTACGTCATCAGCTGTGGGTGCGAGTTAGCTAACATTCCCCTCTCGGCAGTCAGCTGTTCTGATGCTTGGTATGGAGGGTGCGAGACAACGACATCACTAGGTACGGCTCCGCGACAAACATGTGCGATGTTGCAGACAACCCTACTCCTCACCTCCTTCGATTCAACTCTTAAGTTACTCACAAGCTAGAAGAAAGCGAGGCGTCATCACCATAATCATCGTTCCTTTTCTTCCAAGCTCCAAAGCCACCCCACCAAGAGCCAACCGGATCCAAGATGGCCGACGCAAACTTGGCGACGAGGTCGCCCGAGAACGATGCTGCCGAAGACACGGCCACGGCGGCCCCGGCCGCGGGCAGCGGCTCAACGGAGCCCCTGATCGCCGGTGACGCTCCTGCTCAGAAGGGTCCCACGATGGGCGAGCACTGCGTGTCAGATCGGCCGACCCGTTCGTATTCATTCCCACCGTGCCTCCTTCCACCACTCCTGCAAATCGGTGCCGGGTCGTGAAATGGGTCAAGGGAGTCGTCGCTCTTGCTAACCGGCGCGCGCCTGCGACTTAGCTGCTGGGAAGTCTGGTACGGGCGAGCTGAGGAAGCTCAATGATGTTGAGGTCTGACTTTTGTTCTGCTATACTCTCTGTCTTCTCTATTCTCTCCATCAGTTCCTGCTTCTTGGCGGACTAACACAATTCCCGTTCCATCCTCCTCCCTCCCTATAGATCTACGTCTCCAAGCCCAGCGACTACCCCCACGCACCTGCGAAGTTCCTCCTCCTCTTGACCAGCGGCACGGGCCACAAGTCGACCAACAACCAGGTCCAGGCGGACAAGTTCGCGAGCGAGGGGTTCGTGGTTGTCATGCCGGACCTGTTCGACGGCGATGCATTCCCGAGCTCGCACTCCGCGATACCCGACGAGATACAGCAGACGGGGGCGGCCGGGTCGGGCTCCCTGTCCCTGCTCGACACGGTCAAGCTCAAGGCGGTCGAGGCGGCCAAGAGCTTCATGATCGACATGTGGATGGCGCGCCACACCGAGGAGAAGGTGCTGCCGATCCTGCACAAGGTCATCGACGGCTGTAAGGAGGAATTTGCGGACGCCATCTCGAACGGCGGCGGCATCTACGCCGCCGGGTACTGCTTTGGCGGGAGATACGTCATCCTCCTGGCCGGTAAGCACCAGCCCGTTGCGGCTGGCTGGGGTGGAGCCGCTGCTGGTGCCAAGAAACCGGCCGACGAGGAGTCGGGCCCGAAGCCTACCACGGGGGCCCTGATCAAGGTCGGCGCGCTGGCACACCCTACTATGGTGTCGCCGTCGGACTTCCAGGACGTCGAGGTGCCCCTCAGTCTGGTGTGTGTCGAGAACGACCCGTTGTTCCCCGATGAGGTTCGGACCGCGCTGGAAGATACGCTGTCCAAGAAGAACAAGGAGCACGAGGTTCAGGTGTATCCCGAAGTGCCTCATGGTGAGTCATCATATTTCTGGTTGCCGCGCACCGCACCCTCCCGCCCGCTCGAGGGGTTGCCGCTCTTCCAATTTCTCCATCTTTGTTCCTCGACATCCTCGACATAATTACTTACACTGTGCGTGTTTGCCGTCACTCTAGGTTTTGCTGTGGTGGGCGAGTACTCGAATAAGACGATCAAGTTGGCTCAGGAGACTGCCTACGAACAGATGCTGAACTGGCTTGTGGAGCATTAGCCATCATCACACTGCGGTGAGTTTTTATTTGTGAACGGCGCGAAACGGTTATTGGCGTTGTGAATTTCTTGGGCAGGATGCGGATCGATGACAGAAGAGATCGCATATTGGGTGTCTCCAGGTGGGTGCCAGGTTTGCTAGCTAGCATTAAGGTCCGAAGCAATATAGCAGTGTCACATCACGATTACCTGGGAGGTATCTACGGAATCGTACAGATGATCTTGCCACGGGTGACGTTCTTCTCCAGCAACTCGTGTGCCTCCTGGATCTTCTCCCAGGGCAGCACCTTGTCAATGAGAACCTTGAGCTCTCCAGTCTCGAACAGGGGCAGGTACTCCTCCAGCTTATCGCGGAGCTTCCCCTGGTAGTCCTCGTCGCGGGACCGCAAGGTGCTGCCCTCGAGACGCAGCCGCTTGAACAACAAAGGGCCGAGGTTCACGTCCTTGACCATGAGCCCACCCAACAGGCCCAGCAGCACAATGTGGCCGCCGACGGCGGCGGCGGTCAGGTTCTTCTGAAAGTAATCCCCACCGCCCACGAAGTCGATGATCATGTCTACCCCCTTCCCGCCTGTAGCCGCGAGGACCTCAGCGGCCCAGTCCTGGGTCTTGTAGTTGAAGGCGGCGTCGGCCCCGAGGTCGGAGACAATGAAGCCACACTTCTCGTCGGAACCCGCCGTGGCGAACACAGCTGCGGCTCCCGCCCTGCGCGCCAGCTGAATGCCGGCGATGGAGACACCCGAGGCTCCGGCGTGCCAGAGCACCGTCTTGCCGGCCGCGAAGTCGCTGACGGCGAAGAGCGCCTGCGTGGCGGTGATCCAGGTCTCGGGGATCCCTGCGGCCTGCTCGAAGGACATGTGCGCAGGCTTGTGCAGGAGCATCCGCGTGCTGACCGCGATGTGCTCCGCGTATGCGCCGCCATAGGCGAGTCCGAACACCTCGTCGCCGACGCGGAAGGGCGCCCCGGCGGCGTCGTTGGTGGGGTTCTCACCCAGCGCCTCGACGACGCCGCTGAACTCGACGCCGAGCGTCTTGGGTGCCTGAGGTGGCAAGGGGTACTGCCCCACGCGCTGGATCAGGTCCATGCGATTAAGCCCGAAGGCAGAGACCTTGACGAGGGCTTGGCCCGGGCGGGCGGTCGGCTTCGGGGTGCTCTCGTTGATGAAGAGTGCGGAGGCGGGGCCGGCGCCCCCCCGGATATCTGGTGGCCGTGAGTTAATCAATCTATGATCTCATGCGGGGCAACCATTCCACTCAAGCAACTCACTTACCCACGGCTTTCATGAACCCAGACATTGTGAATGGCTGATGAGATGGATTTCAACTCGAAATCGCCAGGAGATGGAAGGGGCCTGATTATTAGTCGACGTGGGGGATCACTTTGGCTATTTCAGAGGTGAGTTGCTCTACAATGGAGCTCATGGACGTCATCGCTCTTGCAAATATATAGCATTTCATTGCGTCTTCGTCTGAACCCCTCACCTCGCAGGTCGGTGGAACACCAAGGCCGGCGGCGACTTAGGCTCTAAGCTCCCGTGCGTGCCTCCCGGACAGGCACGGAGGGCGAGTACCGTCCATACAGCTCCGTTGGCATGACAAGAAGGCCGAGAAATCACACTTCAGGAGGTCCGGAGTGGACAAAAGGCGGCCGGGAGGTCCCCGACGGCCTGCGGGACTGAGATGTGCCGTCCGAAACCTCCCGTCGATCAAAAAGATCATCCTGCCATTGTGCCGCAAATAGTACGACTAATGTTGTGGTGGGTGAGATAGAAACAGACAGAAACAAGCTGCGCCGTCAGCGACACTATTGGTAATACAGCGAGACGTACATGTCCAAAAAGACCGTCGTGATGTTTTGAGATCGGCAGCCCATGCTGACCTCCTCCGATTCGATGATGACTGGACGCCAGTCAGCACATCAATCTCCAAAAAAGCCCAACAAAGTCTGAAGTCTGGCGAGCTGCATAGTCATCCGAAGCCTTGCATACTCAGGCGTTGCACCCGCACTCGCACTCGCACCTATGCTAACTTGCCAAATTCGGAACAGGAAGGGGATCATCAACCAATGCAGGCAAGTTCATCAGTGCAGGCCTCAGGGAAGGTCAAGTAGGTGGGAGGTAGGTATCAGCTCATGCACGACGCGTCGCAACAGGAGAAGGAGGACCGTCGCGTCTTTTTATCTTTATCTTTGGATGACAGATGCCATACCCAAAACAGGTCGTCAAAACATTGATGTCGGCGCCCGCTAGTCCGGGCTGCCTCCAATGAGTCCAATCTCGTTGCTGACTGGCCGCGACTCTCGTTGGTGGCTCTTGCTGGCTTGAAGAAATTCATGTGGAAATTGGGTATGCCGTGTCACATGCCGGATTTGGAATCGGTGGAAACTTCACAATCTCGCTCTGGTTTGCCAAACGCAGGACCCGCTGAAGGAGCTTTTAAAGCAACGTAATAGCAGGGAAAACGAGAGTGCAAAAGGGGTTTGGCCTGTGATCTCGATGACGCTTGCCTGTGAGAGAGAGAGCGACCCATCACATCGACCACCCCACGGCGGCGACTCGTTATCCGGAGCTTCTCTTCTCGCCCTGCACATTTTTATGATCTCTAATTCTCCATGTCTGTGGACTCTATGCATTCTCCTCTTCTCCTCAACCCGCAAAACTTCCCTGAGTCAATTATCGTCGATGGCTTTCCGCATTCCGGAAGGGGTCCTCAGGGCCAGGACATCCCCCGTATCGTATTTGCAAATTGATCCGGGGACGACAGCTGCTTGTTGATATTTGGGAATTATGCTTCCCTGTTTGCGTACCTGGCTCGTGGGACAGAGATAACATGCAGGCGTGGGGGAATCTAGGCGAGGGGAATCATCATTCAGGGGAGGGAGTCGGAAGGGAGGGCTAGATCTCCTGGGACCGGGATATCGGGGGGTGCCTGCCTTGGCGTACAAATCGCCAAGGTCCAACGTCTCTGACGCCTGTGACGTCCGTCTCGCGACTGATTGCTGTTTGCAGCGGGTGTGTGACTGACTGCAGTTCTGCACACGACCGACCGACAGAATCTTGCATCTTATCTCCACAGGAGTGACAGGACTGGTCCAGAGCAGGTCGTGCCGACGCTGTCACCAAGATCCAGAGCAGTGCGTGGCGTCTTGCTTCCAGTAAGACACCTCTCAACATCCCAGCTTATCCTCTGGTTCCTATCCCATCACATCTATCACAGCCCAGACCGCCAAATAGCATGGAAATAGCTCCCGTTTTCTGTCCAACGGCGCTACGCCGCCGGTCCTCTCACTCCTGACGGAAACGCTCGGTCCACAAGAGAAAATTCAAGTCGAAAAGCGAGACCAGAAGCAGGCTGATCGGCAGGCAAGGAACAGCTACACATGCTCGGGCTCGAAAGAGCATGAGGACTAATTGAGGAGGCATTCATATTATTGCCACCACATCACCGACCTGACCCCACTGCAATTCCAATCCCAGCTATCAGCAAATCGGCTCTGTCACTGACTCGACCCGGTCTGGCGATAGCGTGCCAAAATGCATGCGAGGGAAGATTATTTTGACCGACTGCTTGTTGATAGTTTCAAGCACCACCCAATCGTCCATTTGTCCATGGAAGTCCGGTAGGTGGCTCATGGAACCCGGATCTGGCAATCTCATAACGGCTATTTGACCAATCGGCAAGGGGAATCCCACGCAGCCCCTGAGCCGACCGCCACCTCTTCTTCACAATTCTTCTTTCTGCTGAGTGCTGACGCTTTGTCACCCCCAAATACACAGCACAATGTGCGCTTGTTCGTGCCAAGACGAACCACAGAAGGGAAGTTCTCACCAATCTGAACGAAGTGTGGCAACGGACTCTTTCTTTGAAAAACGTCGTCGTCAAGTTTTGCTTCCTGTTCTCTCCTCAGCCCATCCATCAATTCCGCTAGCAGGCCGGTGAGACATTATTATCCCATGTCGCTCCGTCCAATTGTCTCGGACAAACCTGACCGGGGGAAAATGAAGGGAAGCCACAAGCTGTTCTGATAAAAGAACGAGGTGGACGGACCCAGAGTATTTTGGGGCCTTTCATTTCCGCTCGAAGGTGCCTTCCTGGTTGGGGCCCACACCACCCTTCCGAGCAGCCCCCCCTGCCCCTGGCAAGCCTGGCTCGAACTGTGCCTGCGTGCCTGGGTTAGCTTGGTTGGCCGCGTGCTGGTACCTGCAGATTGCGGTGCAGCCGCCTGGGCAACCGCTCGATGACGGAGCGCAAACGGCCACGCCCCCCGATTTTTTTTCCACATCAAGTTTTTCCGTCCTTCCTGTTGTTCCTTCTCGTATTCTGCCATCGCGATCAGTCACTGCAGCGCTATCCTGTCGGATCAGTGATCAGTTCAGGCTTCCATAGGATAGGAGCTAATCGATATTCCTACACAGTACCTCCTTATCCATCCATCCATCCGTCCAGCGGTCCTGGACAACGTTACTCTAAATGATTCGATCATACCAGGCTGAGCCCCTGGAAGGCGCCCCTCTTTGATCCCTCTCAGTGCACGCAGAGCACGAAACACCGCAATGATCTTGACCGATTAATCCCCTGCTGCAAAGGGGCGAGAGGGGGCATAACAAGGCACCAAAAAATAGCTGACAGCAACGGCGTCCTCGGGCATGCTTTCGGGCAGGTTTGACTTCCCATGCTAGCCAGGCCAGTTCTGCCGTTGAAGCGCCGTCTCTTTGGCTTCATTGGCCCCACTGGTATTTCTCCTTTTAATCAGCACTTAGCAGCTTTGGCGTCAGATCCACACACCCCCTTTCCCAGGCGGGTCCCTCGTGGAAGCCCGCACACCCCCTATCTGAGATTTTCGCTCGGGACTTTCCCCCGTTCGCCTTTTTTGTTTGTCCCTTGCCTGGGGTCCCAATCGAGAGATATCTCGTGTGGGTGAGACTCCGCGAGAGTGATGGCCATGTCCGGCTGCATCCAGCGTTGGATGTGAGATGGGTGGCGCCTATCTTTGGAGCACCCAACCCTGTCGCCGAAGCCACCTTTTCTCCCTCCGTCCAATGAGTTCCCATGCCATCCCAACTATCGCCTCCTATTGCCTTCCAACCCATGTCCGGTCATGTCCACCACTGTCCACCACACACCCCCAGTCGAGCTCAGGTCCCTGCCCAAGGAGCTTGGGTGCCCACTTCATCCCATCCTCCCAATCTTAAGCCAAGGCCAGTCTCCCGGACGCCCAGCCTGCCCAGCCCGTCCAGCCCGCCTGTCCAGAGCCCACCACGATGGCAACGCTGCCTTGTGTATATAAGACTTTCCACACACTCCTCCAATATTCTCTCGATTCCTCTTCCTTTCCTCACCCACACACTCCTTCGTTCAAGCCAACAGCAACCCTGACTTTTTAGTCAATTTCACTCGTTAACCAACGCTCAACAACTAAAAACAAAAAACCTACAACCTCTTACCCACCTACCTCTCTTACCACCTCTTAAGAGTCCTTTAATACCGAACTACCAGTCAAAATGAAGTTCTCCGCCATCGCCCTTGTCGCTGCCGCCGTCGCTGGCGTGTCTGCCCACTACGACAACGTCACGTACGTCACTGAGGTCGTCACTGCTCTGACCACTTACTGCCCGGCCCCGACCGAGGTCGTCCACGGTGGCAAGACCTACACCATCACCAAGGTACGACAACGACGACGAGGGCATTCTAGCAAGGACTGGATGAGCTGGGTCGCGGGCGAGCGGTTCCGGGTTGGACAATACCGAGCAACTGGGGCCGAACACATTCTTCGAAGACGTGGACTCCGAGGTGCTTGGCTTGCCGAATCGGAACAGCTCTTCGCGATCCAGGGCAGCCAGAGAACAACAGGAGAATCCGGCAGCTAACAAACAACTTCACAGGCCACCACCCTGACCATCACCGACTGCCCCTGCACGGTCACCAAGCCGGTGTACACCTCCAAGGTCGTTGAGTGCAACACGTGCGGCCACAACTACACCAAGCCCGTCCCGACCAAGGCCACCAGCACCACCAAGGGCACGGTCCCCACCGCCGCTGCCGGCAAGCTGGCCGCCCTCTCGGGCGCCGGCCTGGCCGGTGTCGTCGGTCTGGCTGCCTTCGTCCTGTAAATCACCATCTCAACACCATTGCCGCGCCCTGGCGTGCTCCGCCGCCCACCTTCGTCACGACAGCATTCCATGTTTTCCCATAATACCCGGGTGTATGTGCGTGGCAGGACGGCGGAGACGCGCCTTTTCGTTTTCTCGGCTTTGTTGATGTGAGGGTTTCTGTGGATTCAAGGGAGGTTTCGGTAATGGACGGCGCTTACTAGAATGGGGGAGGGTCTCCTTCAAAAACCTTTTTGGTGTGTTCTATTTTCCCTCTGCTTTCGCACTATGGAGTTTTGGCTTTTTCACGAGCGCATCATGACCACGCGTCTTGCAACAAAGACGGGAAAGAGAATACAGCCTCTTAAATTTCATGTAAATCTTTTTTTGCATCCCTTTTTGATTCAGGCCCTCCTTGTTTTCTATGGTGTGTTAGGAGCAAAATCTTTCCGATCTGGCGGTACGGAGAGTGAGGGAGGAGGAATGAAGGGGGGAACTTCTCGCGGAGGTTCTTTTTTTTTGTTTCTCGAACGGAACCATCAATCTTCAACTCTGCGTGTGCGCGGTCTGACCAAGCCTGCCATGCCTCCTGGAACAGGATAAGCCAATTCTTATCAAACTTACATAAACAAAAAACTTGCGACGGGAAAGCCGTTGTTGTCGCCAAGTGCCTGAATGTACATAGATGGCATGACAGAATATACGGTCAACACTTTCCTGGTCAATCCGAAAGCCCAATTCATGACTCAACTGTCGGTGACTCTGATTCTGTGGTCTGTGGTCTGGATCACCACCACATGAAGTTCTCTTCCCCTTCCATGTTACTAGCATTGCTTTGAAGGCTTCTATGGTTAGGTACATATCTAGCCTAACCCTTGTACCACTACTTCCAGGTACGTTCTGCTTCAACGAGCCGCAGCCCAACGACCACAGCGTGCGTGGCGACAAATGTCTATCGGTCTTGATATTCAGGATATTCAGGGGCCAAACAAAAACGTTTGCTTCAGGGCTAAGTCTGGCCCGGCTCGGAACTTACTAACGTGACCATCTGCTCCCCTTCCCCAAGCTTTCTGTTCTGTGGCATTCATTCAACTATTAAGGCCTAATCTGAGCCTCAGCCATGCGTTCCGTATGTACGGAATACCGTAGGTCCTACGGCAGAACGAAGTACTGTTGGTCATAAGCGAACCACCCATCTGTCGTCGTGGACGTTCTGTGATGCATGAATCCTGGAGAAACAAGCAAACCACAAGCTGCACCGCACCGTCGCTCGCCCGCGGCAACTCCCGTTTGTTTCTTTCTTGTGCCGTCCCTTTCCAAAACGGCTTGTCACACTGCTTGCTTGTTTGAACTGTACTAGATGGATGGATGCCCGCACGATGCCACAAGCGGGAAGGAAGGAAGGAATTTTTTAGTTTGTTCATGCAGCGAACCCTCTTTTCTTTCTCATTTCAGGTTCTCTTCCCTTCCCTCCTCCTCGCCCTGCTGTGCCCGTGCCGTTACAAGTAGATCTTTAAGGACCAGGTCCAATCCCATTAATCTTATTCCGGAGGCGGCACAAAAAGAAAACGAAAGGTCACTGCTGCTACTAGAAACAAACAAGTGCATGTATGCTCACAACGCGGGAAATGAAAGAAGAGTGAGTGCCACTACGGAACTTATACTTGGTGGCGCAACTCGAGCGAAGGCCTGGCGAGGGTTGAGGGGGGAAAACTGCCACCCACGGTAACTGCCTCGTTCCCCTCAAAATCACTGGACCTCTGAGGGGGGAAGGGGGGATCACAGCAAAATCACCGTTGCTGGGTAACTTAATTTTAGGTATCTAAGGTAATTCGTAAGGCAGAGCGAGTTTCCGTATCCGGTCGCAATAATGTCACATCGCGACGAGACCAGAACGTCGGCGAGCGAACGAGAGAGAGAGGGAGAGAGAAAGTACCTCAGCCCCTTGGCATCAGCAGGATGGATTGGGTTAAGTGCGTCGCCGCCGCCGCCCGCGCGTGTCTGACGCGTTCATCCATCAACCCATCACTGCCAAGGAAGGTCCTTATCTCGAAAGCGCAAGGCCTCATTTCGATATTTCCTTCAAGCGGGGGTGGCCTCTGTCGTCTCTTTTTGATGTGCTGAAGTGGCGTACGGATATGATACTGTAACAACGTTTCTTCCTTCCCCTATCAACGTCTTTTTTCCTCGTTCGTCGTCTCAGAGGAAATCACCTACAACCTGCCAATGCCACCCACACGTGGCGCTCACTCGTTTTGCTTGTTTGATTTTCTACAACGCTTTTAGGGGAACAGCGAGAAACCGACCTGTGCGGGGAAAGTCGGGGAAAGTAATTCTCCAACCCACGATCCTATGATGTTTTCACACACACACGCTCTTCCTCTTTCGAGGGTCGACTGCCGAGTCGGTACTCCGTTGCCACACCACACACCACTCAGTCGGGAGAGAAGAGAAAAGGAGGCGTCGGTCACCCGCCACAGCACCTGAGGTTTGCATTTGCTGGGACGAGAGCCTCAACCTCGGGCGGGCACGGAGATCGATGGAAAAAGGGTCAGGGCGCCTGGAGCCCCCGCAGAGCTTGTTTCCCCACCGTACATGACTCTTGCAAGTGCGGAGTGCCGGTGAGATCGACTAGACTGTTCTGCCCACCCCGAGGTTCCTTTTTCCCTCTCCTTTCGGTATTCTACTATGTTGTAAGGATATCTTTTTGCGTGCGCAATGATGTTATCGAGTGAGACTCTTTGAAGAAATCGAGGTTACGACAGTACGGGGATGGCCCATCCCGTTATCATCAGCTACTGGACGGGATTGGGAATGGAGCTAAGACAAGTTGGGATGAAGATGGATGCCTACCCGCCGTGGGGGATACGAAATGGATGGATTGTGATTGGGTCCATGGTTCTTCCCTGCTGTGGCTTTCAGTTGCCCGCAGTGAGCGGCTGGTGCTTAGGTTCCTTTCCCTGGAAAAACTCGGCATGGATGTCAGTCATCCGGGGCAATGGAATGCGGGGGAGGGTGCTGCATGCGTGATGCCGAGCAAGAGCGACAGAGGTCCGGCCGCCTCAACGGAATTGGATTCTGCTCTGGACTCAGAGGACCCATAGCCCTGCACACACTGCTACAATCAGTCCCTCCTGCTGCGGCCGACCGCAAACATGGAGCTTCGGTCTTAGTCGTCGGCTTTTCCATGTGGGCTCGTCGCCGCCACCATCCGGGGACAACCGAGGAAGTGTTTCGTAGGGCGAACGCGGTCCGTCGTCGTTGCTGCCATCCTTCCTTGGTCATCCTTGATCGTCCCTGAGTCAAACCCGGTCGAACCGGTCTATCCGTCTAGTCTTGCCCCCGGACAAGGAGAAGGATAGGGAGAGTCCGGAGAGGGAAGGAGTAAGTGAGTGGGTGAGCTAGTGTCTCTAACACTAGCTCAGCACTCACTCACTTGTTTATATAGCGTAGATGTTGCGCTCCCTCTCCGTGAGCCGCATTCCAGTCTCGACTTGGAAAGGCACACTCCTTCCCTTGTTCCTACCGCTTCTCTCATCTAGATATTCTCATCGTACCCATAGTACCACCTATTCTATACGACTTTCTCACTTTCGCAACCGCTACTTGATAACAGGATCCTATCTGAGCTTCCCTTCCACTACCCCCTTTTCTACTTCTTCTCCTTCCTTTTCTTCCTCATCCTCATCCTCGTCCAGTACGCCAGCAACTCCAACAACAGAAAACAAAATGGACAACAAACACCCCCAAGATGAGGTGCACGAGCACTCCCTGGATGACCCAGAGTCCTTCTGGGGCCACCAGGCCGAGCATCTCCACTGGCACAAGAAGCCCGAGTCGGTGCTCATGATGACGACCAAGGCGCTGAAGGACGGCACATCGCACGAGCACTGGGAGTGGTTCCCCGGCGGAGAGATCTCGACCTGCTACAACTGCATCGACCGTCACGTGCTGGACGGGCACGGCGAGTGGCCGGCCATCATCTACGACAGCCCCGTGACTGGCACCAAGGACGTCTACAGCTACCGCCGCCTGCTGGACGAGGTCGGCCTGTTCGCCGCCGTGTTGCGGGACGAGGGCGTCAAGAAGGGCGACGTCGTGCTGGTCTACATGCCCATGATCCCCGCCGCCCTGATCGGCATCCTGGCCATCAACCGCCTGGGCGGCATCCACGCCGTCGTCTTCGGCGGCTTCGCCTCGAGCGCGCTCGCCCAGCGCATCGAGGCATCGCGACCGGTCGCCATCCTGACCGCCTCGTGCGGCATCGACGGCAACAAGCCGCCCATCCCGTACCGGGACTTCGTGACCGCGGCCATCTCCTCATCCAAGTGGAAGCCGCCAAAGACTATCGTCTGGCAGCGGGACCAGCTGCGATGGGAACCCATCCGTCGGTAAGTGAAGACTTCCCATGCCCGCTCCAACCTCCAGCCTCCTACAACCCCCTATAACCTCCTACAACGCCGCATTCCTGTGTCTGACCTCAGCATATATGCGCACCCGAACAGTCATCGAGGTGAGCGTGTCTGGAATGATCTTGTCCAGTCCGCCCGCGTCAGGCGGCTGCCACACGCCGAGTGCGTCCCTGTCGGAAGCAGCGACGGCGTCTACGTCATCTACACCAGCGGGACCACCGGAATGCCCAAGGGCGTGCTAAGAGAGGCCGCCGGCCATGCCGTGGGCCTGCACCTCTCCATCAGCTATCTCTTTGGTATCCATGGCCCAGGCGACGTGGTTCGTATTCACCCTACCCCTTTCCCCCTTTCCCCCCTTTCCCCCCTTTCCCCCCTTTCCGGTCTGCCCCGCTATTGAGGATGCTCAATGGCTTACAAAACAATGATATGATATAACAGATGGCATGCTTCAGCGACATAGGCTGGGTGGTGTCCCACAGCTACACGCTGTACGGCCCCTTACTCACAGGCGCCGCGACGGTCCTGTACGAGGGCAAGCCGGTGGGCACACCGGACGCGTCGGCGTTCTGGAGGATGGTGGAGGAGTATAAAGTCAACTCTCTATTCACTGCCCCGACGGCGCTGCGGGCCATCCGCAAGGAGGACCCGGACAACAAGTTCATCACCCAGATCGGAGAGAGGGGTGGCCTCAAGAGCCTGAAGGCCGTTTTCCTTGCCGGCGAGAGGTCAGAGCCGGCCATCGTCACCATGGTATGTTTACTGTGTCCACCTTTTCCTCACTCCCTCCCCTTCCCTCTTCCCACGTCGTCCAATCCATCTTTCCGCCATCGCAAACGCGTTTCGTCTGACAGGATGGTTGGTTTGTCTCTCCAGTACCAAGAACTGCTGAAGCGGTACGGCGCGAAGGACTCCCTGGTCGTGGACAACTGGTGGTCGTCCGAGTCCGGCTCGCCCATCTCGGGCATCGCCCTGGTTCCTCACGCGGGCAAGCACCGCAAGACGGACGTCAAGGACCACCCGGCCCTGGACATCAAGCCTGGGAGCGCGGGCAAGCCCATGCCCGGGTTCGACGTGAGGGTCGTCGACGACCACGGCAACGAGCTGCCTCGCGGCCGGATGGGCAACATCGTCATGGCCGCGCCGCTGGCCCCGACGGCGTTCAGGACGCTCTGGGAGGACGAGGATCGCTTCTACAAGGGCTACCTGAGGCGCTTCGACGGCCGCTGGATCGACACGGGCGACTCTGGCGTGGTCGACGAGCATGGGTACATCCATATCATGGCTCGATCAGGTGAGAGAGTGGTCTCCTCAACTATCTGGCTGATCTCTGCTATTCACAATATGCTAACCACGTCATCACCTACTGCCTACAGATGATATCATCAACGTCGCAGCACATCGGCTGAGCACCGGTATGTTAGAGTTGCCTCTATCTCTCTCCTGTATCACCATATCCCTAGCTGAATATTCATCACTAACAACCAACCAGGCTCTCTCGAGCAAGCCATCACCAGCCACCCGCTGGTGGCAGAGACCTGCGTGGTCGCCATCCCCGACGCCTTCAAGGGCCACATGCCCTTCGCCTTCGTGACGGCGAGCGAGGACGTGACGGACGACGAGCTCTTCGCGGGCATCCAGAGGCTGGTCCGCAGCCAGGTCGGCGGCATCGCCACGCTGGGCGGCATGATACAGGGGAAAGGGATGATCCCCAAGACGAGGTCGGGCAAGACCCTCAGGCGGGTGCTGCGCGAGATGATCGAGAACGCGGTGCACGGCGACTTCGAGAAGGAGGTGAACGTGCCGTCCACCGTCGAGGACATCGCTGCCGTGGGCGTCGCGAGGGAGAAGATCAGGGAGTACTTCAGGCTCAAGGGGGATAAGCACAAGGCTATTGAGGAGAGGGTCAAGGCTAAGTTGTGAGGGGATGAGCGAACAAGACGACGACGACGACGACGACGATGACGACGACGACGACGACAGCACCCACGAGACACATGGGGGTTAGGGTAGAGGGCATAATGATGATACGTAGGGACCTGTGGTACTACTACCACTACCGGTTAACATGGAATTAGATAAGATGATTTTTAGCGTTTTCTCTCTTATTATCTCACGTCTACTTTCTCATTTGAGATTGTGCAGACACCATAACATGACATGATCTTGCTTGTACCTACCAAGGTACCTACCTAGTACCCAACCTGGTAGTTGTAGTTGTCCATCCATGGTCTCATCGAGGCATAACATCTCCTTGTATCTCGTCGGATGAACTCATGGGGGGTGCCAAAAACAAATGATGACAAAAAAAAAGAGATAACGGCAAAAAACATACAACACCGGGGATTCCCCAGTGGTCACCCACCTGAGTACTAGTCCGGCGATCATATGGATTAGTTATAGAGGTGATTGGGAAAGCAGGGGGCCGAAAACGGGTGCCTCTGGGTGCAAGAAACCGACGCCGATGCTCCCTGGTGCAGATGTTAGCACCTCTGGAAAACATGAGAGCCAATCATTCTGTGACTGCGTTGGAACAGACAACGGGCCGTTTTTCATAGAACTTCGTCTTGATGTGGCACCAAGGTTTCTTTCCATGAATGTTCTCTGGAGGAAACGTCAAACCTCCATTCTGCACCGCCCTTTTTATTATATGTGCCTACTGTTGGCCAGCGCTGAACAGCCTTAATTTACAGGTGAACACTGAATCCTAGAGTCGCTACACGACCTGGAACCATTAGCGACATTAGCGATTGTCAAGGCCCTGAAAGATCACAAAGCGCCCCACCATGTTTCGTGCCGGACCGTAAATACCTTCGTAACCTTCACGCACTCCCTCTGAACTCTAATCCCATTCCAGGTCTGATTTCGACGCAAAATTTTTGGTTCTCTTTGTCTTTGAGCGATCAAGATCCGCCTACCTTCTCCCCTCGACCCTCGCACTGGCCTACCCGCCCGACCGCGGTCGCCATGTTCTACCCCGTTCCGTTGTCCGCGAAGGCGCCTTCGGTGTCTCGACAGGGTATCTTCGGCGCATTTTACACGCTGTAAAAAAAAGCTGAGCCTAAACGCTGTTGACATCGATTCAGAAGCCAGGGAGATCTGTCGTCCATTGGAGTCCGTCGGGCTTGAGGTCTCTTCCTGCAATCTAAACGCCTCGTTCGTCGTGGTCGCCGATCGCCGACAGAGTTTGCAGGATGCAGGTTATCTGGATGTCGTCGAGAACAGACCGGGCTTGGTTCGAGCAAGACCAGGGGAGAGGGCAGACCTAACTAGGTCCAANGGAGGAGGGTATACGCGGTTTTGGAAAGACAGCCGATGAGCCCACAGAGCTCCTACAGGTGCGTGATAGATGACATAGGGGGGGATGGCAAGGCAGATATAAACCCCCGGAGTGAGCGACTGGGTCAAGATGGCCTGCAGGATTGAGGCAGTTTCGGGGGATGTTAAGCTGGCGCTGGCGATACTGGGATATGGCACATGACAAAGAGGACTGTCTCATCGGTAAGGCTCTTCTTCAGAAGCACGCTGGCAGCCCCTTGTGATTAAGTATTGGCTTATTCTATGTTACCCTTTCTAGCTTCGTTGGTGGCTGAGCTATTGGCGGAGCTACGAGTTCTTTACTGAGATTTCCTGCTTAATGCACTCTTTCTTCTCCTCGAGGACACGAGCCCGCATTGCCAGAAAGTCAATAAGTATTTCCTCTTATCCCCAAATTACAAAGAGCTCCAATACCAAAGCAGTCTCCCTCTAAATAGAAGCCGAGGAAGCAGGTGGATGTAGGTGGCAGAGATGGAGACAAGGGCAAAAGCGATGGCTTTCTATATGCAGTCTTTTTTCGCTTGAACGATCCCGCAGAAAGACATCAAGTCTTGCAAATTCTTGCCCAACCCCCATTCCTACCAATGCGGATCGCTCCGTATAAAACTTGTGTCACAATATAGGCACTTCGGGTGGAGGTGTTGAACTTCGTTAATTGAAGAGTTTTCTTGTTGTTGAGAGAGCTGTAACGACGGGCTTTTGCAAGCGGAATAGAAAAGGAGGTTGCTCAATTCTCATCACAAGCAGGTGGCTGAAAACGTGAATGCAGGAACAGCCTGTCTCTTGTCCTGTTCTCTCAAAGAGCAAGACCAAGATGAAAGAGCAGAGAACGAAGAACGAAGAACAAAGAACAGAGACGATCGCTTGGCTCCCTCCTTCCCTCCAAGTGAGAGGGGAAAGCAACAAGCTAAATACAAAGCAAAGAGCAGTGACCTCTGGGCAGTAACCTCTATCTGATCTTCGTCTCGAAGATGCTCCAGGCCATGCCTAGTCCCTTGCGTTTCCAACGTCCTTGTCATAGCACGATTAGGTTGGGCTTGGGAGGCCATCCGATGTGGTAAAAGTCGCGTGATCGTTCACATGACTCCAAGTGCCAAGATTTGAGTCACGTGCATAAGCACGTGACTCTCAGTGTCAGACTGGAAGCCGAATTCTAGCACCATCTTGACCCATCTTGGGTGTTTCATCGGGACTGTCCACAGCTGATCGCCATCCTTCCAAGCCGGCGATTCCTGTATCGATAATATCGCAAAGACTTTAAGCCGTTCATCATTCATCACACCCTCGTTCACTTCTTTCCGCTTACCCACGTTGAGGTGTAATGGATAGGTTGAGCGTTGGAAAAGATATTCACTTCTTCGAGGCACGTGATAAGGCGTGTGCCAGCGCTGAGACGCGCTGAGAAATCCTGAGCGATTTGAATCACGCATTGTGGCAAACTACGTACCTAAGAGCACAAGACCGCGAAGCTTCCATGACTACCAAAGTGATGACAAATTGAGAAGAACTAAACAGCATAAATTGACAGCGAACCCTAGGACCCTTTACTGTCAAAGAGAGAGAAAAAAAATATATAGCAAGATTACGAAGCCATTCTACTTATTCCGTAAATCTAAACAGCAAAACACACCCTGATGAGCACCCAATCGCAACCGACGACCCCATAACTGCTGATTCTGCTGGCCGATACTCGTGCGGCAACCACAGCCACTTCTCCGACTCGCGTACAATCCAAGCCCCATCACCAGTGATTCCATAACCCTGACGTGAGCTATTCTGCTTTGACAATCTAGAAGGTAGGATGCTGGAATCCCCTTTTGTATTGATAGTGAAAGCGCCAATTTCAGTTAAAAGGTGAGAGCCAGCAGCATCAAATTTGAGGTTGAACAGGGCCCTGCCGACATTGAGCGTCTGGCTCAGCTGGCCCGTGGCCGCGTCCCAGAGCTTGACGGTCCTGTCCCCCGAGCCCGACGCCACCAGCCGGCCGTCGCTCGAGAAGGCCACCGACGTGACCGGGTTCGTATGGCCCTGTAGCGTCTGGCTCAGTTGGCCCGTGGCCGCGTCCCAGAGCTTGACGGTGTTGTCCCCCGAGCCCGACGCCACCAGCCGGCCGTCGCTCGAGAAGGCCACCGACGAGACCCGCTTCTTATGGCCCTGTAGCGTCTGGCTCAGTTGGCCCGTGGCCGCGTCCCAGAGCTTGACGGTGTTGTCCCCCGAGCCCGACGCCACCAGCCGGCCGTCGCTCGAGAAGGCCACCGACGTGACATAGCTAGAATGGCCCTCCAGCGTCCGCCAGCATGCGCTCCATTTGTCTCGTACCACGGGATTTGGCGAAATCCTGTGCAGGGTCTCTCGTCCAAACAGAGCTCTTATAACGCTGTGATTCGGGCTAAAAACAAGGCCGGAAGCGTAAAGTTGAAGGGGATATTCCTCTACTACTGATCCGAAGTAAAGGATAAATCGCCAGGTATCGTAGACAAGGTCGATTAGTTGAGGTGGCAGCTTTTCCTACACAATGCTATTAGCCTCAATAACGGCAAAGAGTGGAGGGAATCATTTGAACTTACCTGACTTTTCAGCAGCTCTTCTAGTTTGACCAGAGACTTGACTCCATGTGGAATTTCTCTGAGAAGACTCAGTGCCTCAAACCAGTAGAGGACCTTCTGCCGATAGAAAGCATAGACCGGCCCGTCGTCATGAAGAACATCCGAGACCTGAGTGTCGCATAGATGATCGACCCAATAGATACACGAGTAGGCCACCTCTGCCAAGGGGCTCGGGTCTGGTGGTTGGACGTCGTCGATGAAGGATCCTGGTGTGCGCAAGTTGTACATGTTTCGCCGTAGACTCTGTGTCATACACTCGATCGACCGAGATATGATCAGCCTGTGTCCGTCGGCACGTCCAGCAGGGAAGATCCGGGGCAGGATGTTCGAGCCGGCTGGATCCGTGACAAGGTAGTCTTTTGCCGACTGGTGGACAAAGTAGACAGTTGCGTCCTTTATGGTGAAAAGGCCGCACCGCTTCACGATTGTTTCGTGAGCCGCTACTTTGGGTAGTGAAGCCAAAGTTGCTAGTTCCGACATATGAAGTGGGCGGTATGCGTTGACGGCAACGATGAGGATCTGTTTGCAATGATTTGCCCTTGCCTCTTTGAGTTCATCAATCCGGTGCATCATCTTTGCATACACCTCGTTCAGCTCTGATGGCATCTCCTGTACGCATTCAACGACTTCGGCCAGGTCGCATTCCTCAATCTGCTTGCAGACAAGGGCTACCCAGAGGAAGGTTCCATTGGCTTTCTTTTTCAAGATCCTAGCAACTTCATCTAGGATCTGCAGCTGCTCATCTAGGACTTCTGGAGTTCTGGTTGTAGAAACCTTGTTCCTCTCGGTGAATTGTGACATCTTGTAATCGATGTAGGCTTCGACGGCGACCATCACGGCTTCGGCATTCAGCTCAAGGCAAAGGGGAGTTTTCGCATACTTTTCCAAGAACTCGACGTCGGGCACGTCCCTGCTCGATACCAGCCACTTGACATGGAGGCATTCTGATGAAGTTGTGGCAATGAAGTTGAGCAGCTGCGGTAAACCTGTCGTGCACTCGTCGAGTGCGTCGATGATCAGGCAGACGCTGCCAAAGGATTGGTCTCGTAGAATGTCGTACATGATATCCGATACGGCCCACCAGGCATTTTTGTCCTGGAAAAGCCTTTCGTCGGCATTGTCAAACTTCTTCCTCACGTGAGAAATAAGGGAGGGCCGAAGGCTGACAAGCTGGTACATAAGGCCAAGAAGAACTGATGTGGCGCTGTTGATGCGCTCGTCAGTAGCTTGGCAGAAGAAGAAGGCGGGACTGCTGCCTTCGGCCACGAACTTGTTTAGCTCATCGATAATGCCACAGAGGAGCATCGTTTTGCCCTTGCCAGGACCTCCCCTGATCCAGAGTAGCCGATTCTGTTGACCGTGACGCCATTG
>PYST01000390.1:0-33226 GCA_003049485.1 Ophioceras dolichostomum | reverse complement strand
GGCCCAGGGGAGAGCTGGCGAAAGGGTCGGAGAGGTTGTCAGGCGAGGGGGCAGCCGCCGCGCCTCCTTCCGGGCGCTGGGGATGGCTCTCAGGGAGGGGGGGAGGAGGGAGTGCGTATGACCCGACGTGCGGCCGGGCTGCTTGCGAGCAGGTGTGCAATAGCCGGGTTACGGCTTGAGGGCGTAAAGTAGATGGACGGCGGCGCCATGATGGCGGCGTCCGCCGGTTCGACGTTTTCTTTCGTTGTTGTGTTGCGAGTAATGTGTGTGTTAAGAGATTATGTGGTGGTTTGGTGGGCTGCACTAACAGCAGCTTGCCAAGAAGTGGTATGTACAAGGAAGGATGACGTGTGAGGTGTGGGTAGGTAGGAAAAGGAGGTGAATATGATTGAGGAAGCAGTGGACCATAAACTTGTCGATGGTATGGGAGCCATGGCCATCTACTACCAGGAACCGCGCTTCTCCCTGATCAGGCTCTATTTACGGGATAAACACCTTTTCTAGCCACTCTAGGGCAATATCATTGCTAGTCCATCCATTCTTCGAATAGGTAATACAGGGCACTGGGGGCACGTATAAAATGGTAGAGAAGAGGATGTATTCCTAAGAGATCTCTGCCACAGAGGTGCGGGGCGGGGCCTCCAATTTGAAGAGAGGCCCTGAGAGCCTCACGTGACCGACGGTCACCTTCTCAATTTGGGAGGGGCCTTTGACTCAATCAATTGAGTGCACGGGCCCTCTCTGACTTCAGGTCCTTCCCGCATCAATAGGTAACCATCCAGGAGAGGTAGGAGGCGAGGACCTCGTCGGAAAACCACTGATCTTGGATGCTGGCAGCCTTAAAAATCACCAAGGGGTCTAGGGCTCTCCCACTAGTNTGACCGACGGTCACCTTCTCAATTTGGGAGGGGCCTTTGACTCAATCAATTGAGTGCACGGGCCCTCTCTGACTTCAGGTCCTTCCCGCATCAATAGGTAACCATCCAGGAGAGGTAGGAGGCGAGGACCTCGTCGGAAAACCACTGATCTTGGATGCTGGCAGCCTTAAAAATCACCAAGGGGTCTAGGGCTCTCCCACTAGTGCTTACGCACTCGACTAGAACTCGACTAGAGAGGTCCAAGTCCTATTCCCGTTAGCTTTGACTCCCACCGCGTTGGGGGACGTCTCAGAGCTCCTAACCACGAGACTGTCTACCCCTTGCCCCTCCATGAAGCCGACTTTATCGGCGTTGTAGATGTGCTCGAGTTTGACCCAATCTAGGGTGTTCTAGAAGTCGAACAGCATATTGATATTCTCAGGGGTTGCGGACTTGACTCTGGCGCATTCGATCTTCCTCCCCATTTTGGTTTTTACCGCCTCGTTGCGGTGCAAAATGCCCTTGGTCCAGCCTTTCCCTAAGAGCTGATCATCACCGTTGAGAGTTACCATGGCCGAGGCCGCTAGGAATACCTGGCGATGGGTGGGAGCGTAGCCCATGGTCTCCTGACAAAGAATCCATGATACCAGATCCTCCTCTTGTACTCGCGATAACCTCTGTTGGTCCTCATGGGCCAAACACTGGGGGAGTGTGCCGGTAATCCAGCGCGCAAGGGTGGAGCAGTCTATCCCATAGCGTAATGCGGCTTTCCGGATGCTCGTGCCAGCCAGCACTTCGTTGATTGCGTTTGTCAGGTCAGAAAATCGAAGATTATCCATAATATAATTTATTTACGAAGCTAAAATGTAAATAGCTTCATTCAATGCCGAGTCGCGGCTGTTGGGAGGCCCAGGGGGCGAGTTTTGTCGAGAACCGATTTTTGGTGGGGTGGATAGATTTTTCACTGGCTCATAACTACCCCTGGCTCAGAACCCCCCCTCCAACTCTATATATTATTATATTATCGCTAATAGTAGCCCATTGTTTCCTATATGACATCTCGCGATGCTCCAAACGATGGAGTTCGCATCCGATTATACCGCGAGGGATATGCCCAAGCTGATTCGCCCTCGGGCGTCTAGACTCCTGCAGGCAATCTGCACCTTTCTGTGCACTCCTAGTAGCCTTCCTTGACAGCGAAACCCCCCTTGCCGTAAAGACCGCCGTCCACCTCAGCCCTGTTGCACTGCGTTACACTGGCACGATCGCCCTCAACCTGGCATCCCTGAAGCCCAATCTCCGGCATCACCAGCGAACCCACAACGCGTGACCTCGCCGAAGCGTTCGGCAAACACGAAAAAGAAGGATATTCTGGGGCCTGGCCGGTTTCTGATAAGCCCACCAGCGATTCTCTCAGCAGCTTGATAGGGCGGGGGCATCATCGGAGTCCTCCTACCTCAAATCTCAAATTCATCTCCAGTCCGCTGTTTCAGCCAATGCTGATTCCCTGTCCGGCCACTGAAGCGACTTGTGCTTGAGGACGGTTATGTAAGGTCTTGGTTGGACGTGGGAATTCGACGTGTTGAATGATTGGAATGACAACCCCATTCCGGCAGAACATGCCGCCGATCCGATGCGTCACCCGAGTACCCCCTTTCAACCAACAAAAAGAGGAAGAAAGAAGGGCAGGGGGTGGGAATGGAGGGAGTCAATGACGAGGAGAGGGGAGGGGAAAGGCCAAGGAGGACAAAGAGGAGGAGAAGAAGAAAAGGCCCTATCCCAGACCGAAAAAAAAAATGAAAAAGTTGGCAGCCATGCGCCATTGAGATACCGGTCGACTCTAGGGCACGGTACTAAGGCGACATTTTTGGGGCCCACCTACCAAAACGGAGCTGCAAGTTAACCTTGGGAACGCCAGCTGTCCGGATGCAACAGGGCCGGGGGGTAGAAAGATACCCACTCCCATCTCGGTGTCGTTGTACAGGATCGTGAGCCCTGCCTTGTGGCGCTTGTACTCCCTTGACCGGTCCTGCTGGTGCTTGGCCACGAAAGGGACTGAGATGTTGACTAGGGTCGGGCCCAGCCTTCCTGGACCAAAACACTTGCTATAACCCCCGGCCTACCAGCCCTCCTGCCTAAAGGGTCAGAGAAAAGAATTCGCTGTGGCTGGATGCCAAAATTGACGTCAGGAAGGATCTCAGCGAGCAGTGCGGCAGCGAACGGTGCGGCGGGGAACTTGGCACGAGTGTCGGCCTTTAGCTGGCGCCTCAGTGCTCCCGACGGAGCCTGTCAGTCGGGGCTTGACAGTCCCAGTCCTTTCACTAATTGGCGGGAAGAGCAGTGTGTTATATCGGTCGGTCGGGACCCTGATTGGCACATTTACCGTTGCGTTCCCACAGTCACTAGTACCTACTGTCAGGGCAGTGTATCCATCACATAGCCCATTCGGTACCCGCGAAAGATGTCCCAGCGACCAGCTCATGCCTGTGACCAACCTTGAACGAAAGGCTGATAGATCCTTAGAAAGTCTTAGCTCCCTCCCAGCCATTCTTGTTTGACGTTGACCCTTTTTCACGCCGTTTCCTCGCAATTTCACATCAACCCTTTCCGACTCCCTTCCAATGCACTGCCTCGAAGCTCTGACCGAGGACCCCGTAAACTGACGCTGTCTCGACACAATCCCCAACAATTCTGCTGCTGTTATTCAACCTCGCATCCATAGTGCTGGTGTTACTGATGAGTAGCGCTTCGCGTATCGCACTGGAGAGGGCCAGGGCTGCACGTGTCTTTCCAGCTTCACAGGCCACCTTGACACCGTCCTTCTTCGCCTCCCATCAGCTATCTGGGGCTCTCGAGATTGAACATCGTTTCGCGCCGCCTGTGTTAGACTTCGACAATGACGGTTGCTACTTCACTTCAGCCATCGATTCGTCTAATACGATTTGTCTAATAACGGAAATCCTAGCCTTTCGGCGGGGACTGGCTGACCTGAGAACTGCTTGCGGTCTGAATGCCGTAACCACAACCGGCTCCAGAATTGTAACGTGTACGCCTGGAGTCGGTGCAACAACGGCTGGTGTGCTGTTATATAAGTTCGGGGCTATCCAGGGGCTATCCAGGGGCTATCCAGGGGCTATCCAGGAGCTATTCAGGGGTTGTTTGCAATGGCAACACGTTAGTGTCCAACTTGCAGTCCGAAGTGATAATTGACCTGTCTTTGTCCCATTAGACATGCGCAGGCACGAGACATACTACGAGAAGGACCAGGTGGTCTCCAACAGCCTCGACCATTCCGGCCACCGACACGACTGGGAGAATGTGGTGGTGTTTTCCACACCCACGCGACAGAGTCGTACGGCGAGTCGCGCCCTCCTGCCACGGACGATACGATGAGGCCACGAATTCGTCTCGTTTGTACGGCGAAACGCACCCCAGCATCGTACTATATCACAAAGACGGACCCGGCACCCACTGCCTGCGTTTGGCGAAAGAAGAGGGACAATATCGAGAGCTTCACGGGCCGGTGGGTGTTCGGGGAGTTGATCGGCTGGACGACGGGTTCGCCGAACATGCAGATGCGCGATCTAATCCTGGCTGGATGGGGTGAGTGCCCAAGGCCGAAGTTCTCGGACAAGGATTCGGGGAGAATGTGCTGCTGGCTGTAGGACAGGTCCCTGGATTTGATCCATGGATTGACGGATAAGAAGTCCAGTGGCAACCCGCCTGTTCGTTTTTGCAGATGGAAGATGGGACTGTCGAAGATTTCGGACCAGGGCAACAAGGCAGGGTGTTCTGACTGATTACCACAACTGGTTAGTAGCGACCTAAGTTAGACAACGGGCGGTTTCTAGCTGGGTTACCTGGTCTGGTTCCCAGATACCCGGGTATTTTATCCCGTCGCATACCCGGCTCCTCGGGCCTGCAGTGGAGCCATTAAGCCCTCTCCTTGTGGACAGGAACTTTTGAATTCGCCAGCCAGGAGGGGGCGGAGCGTCCACTTCCGCCCTTGTCAGGGGTCCTCCGCGACCATCTAAACATCTCGAAGCACATCTTTCACCAAATGCTATATCTATATCACACAACATCGCTCTATTATTTGGCAGTTGGGCGATGAGCATGACCACGGTCGTCATCTCGCATCTTCTTGCTTTTCACACTCACTACACACAATCTCAGCGCCGATCCCCGTCTGTCTCCATTCTTTGAGCGTCCACGATGAGGCTCCCGCGTCTCATCACGACCGCTGTGTGCGCGGCAGGAGCGCGTGTTGCCTCGGCCGCGTCTCTCCAGCACATCATGGAAGACTTCGGCCCCAACCCGACCAAAGTCGGCTTCTACATTTACGTGCCCGACAAGCTCCCAGAAAACGCCCCCGTGCTCGTTAACCCGCACTGGTGCCATGGCGATGCCTCCGCTGCTTTCAGGGGAAGCCAGTACGCGACGCTCGCCTCGACGCACGGCTACATCGCCATCTACCCGGACAGCCCCAACATAGCGGACAAATGCTGGGACGTGTCCTCGAGGCAGACGCTGACCCACGAGGGCGGTGGCGACAGTCTCGGCATCATTAGCATGGTACGCTGGACGCTGCGCAAATACAAGGCCGACCCATCCCGCGTGTTCGTGACAGGCGTCTCGAGCGGCGCCATGATGACACAGGTCCTCGTTGGCGCGTACCCGGACGTCTTCGCAGCGGGGTCGGCTTTCTCGGGCGTGCCGTTTGGCTGCTTCGCGCCCGAAAACGGCAACAATAGTGGCGTGTACGGGTACTGGAACGACAACTGCGCAAAGGGCAAGATCACGAAGACGGCAGAGCAGTGGCGGGCTGTGGTGCAGGCTGCTTTCCCGGCCCCGGGATACAACGGATGGCGGCCGAAGTTGCAGATTTTCCACGGGACGGCGGACGAGGTGCTCAACTTTGTAAATCATGGCGAGGCAGTCAAGCAGTGGACGGCGGTGCTAGGACTGAACGCGAGTGATGTGGTGGCCACAGCCAATACTCCTGTCAGCGGATGGACGAGGTCGTCCTACGGGGGAGGGTGGTTCGAGGCATACAGCGCTGCTGGAGTACCCCATAACATCCAGGTGCAGGAGAACACTGTCGTGAAGTTCTTCGATCTGTCATGCAAGGCAAATGCGACAGTGGCAGAGGGATGCTTTAGGTATGGCCAGGGCGGTCCGAAGAGGGCGGCGCCGGCCGGTTGAGGCGACTGGTACACTCAGCGGCATTGATGACGATAGCTTTCAGGGGGACGGGATAAACGTTTGCATGAGTTGTTCAAAGTTGGTAAGGAGAAGAGGCAAGAGGGAAGAGATACAAAGGCGGGGAAGAGCCTGAACTACCACCATACCGACGTGCAATCATCACCATCCTGCCCCCTGATGTTCTGGCCCTCTCGCAATCGAGCCTCGGTTCATCCCTCATCGTGGAATGCATCCCGCGTCCAAGAAATGGGACGAAACCAAACATTGCAGAACAATTGAGGGATTTATCCTGCCGTTGCCCGGTTGTGTATCGTGCGAAGGCTTGGCGCAACTGCCATGTGAGTGGTGAGCCAGGAGTATCTGATGATGGGGGGCATCTCGCCTTCTTCCAAGGCACGCGGTGTTTGGTTAACGCTCCGGTCTATCAGTCGTTATCTTTTACCCACGTGGGCTCTGCGACGCTCTTATCACTCTTTACCCGACGCAAACTTACTCTCAGTGTGCATCGTGCAGCGCGCAGCGTGCAGTGTGCATCTTCTCGAAAGGAAATGGAAGGCAAAGGTCGAGCGACTCGGCAAGCATGCATTCAGGGCGGGGTCCCCTGAGCCGTCACAACCCTCGCGAATCGTCCAGTGGAAGCTCTGAATGTGGGGAGGCAGTGCACACCATCACCGAACAGGGCAGGTCGTGGGCATGTGCAGTGCTGATTGGCTTTCGCGGGGTGTCTCTGCCGGCTGTAATTACAGGGGCTGACAGGGGATGACGGGCATCTGCCCAGCTGGAAAAGCCAATCAAGGCTCGGTCTGCACCCCTTGTCGGCGGATCAGCCCTAATACGGCAGTTCCCTGGTCCTGCCTCCCCCACCTTCTAGACTTCAAGTTCCTGGAACCTTGTGTTGGTATGCAACGCCAATCCATTATGTTGCAGATAGAAAGACGTTGGGGGAGCGGGAGAGATGAGAGGGTTGGTGGTGTGTGGTCGGCTCGTGGATGTGCTTCAGCGCCTAACTGGTCAAACAGAAGGCAGCACGACTCAGCGACGACAAAGCCCTCGACAAACGAGAGCCGGAAAAGATGCGATCGTCAGGGCACACAACGAGTTGATTTCCTTTTTCGCTGTCCGAATGTAATGATGCAAGTGGTCGGTCAAGAAGCAATTTGCGTGACCAGACCTGTACGAAAAGAGCCTAGCGAGAGAGGAGGCTAGTGAGTGGACTGTCGACACGCTTTGATTCGCTGATGATCGTCGAGGCTCAGCACGCCACCTTTTAGGCACAGCTCACAGCTGTCCCCCAACGCCCCTGAATTTGCTGTCAGCCAACGTATCCGCCGCAAGCTGGGAAGCTCGGCATCCTCCGATCACTCGGCCTCGAGGGGTTGTGTCTCCAAGCCAAGAGCTTGGGAGTGAGATGGGCACCGCTCGAAGAGACAGAGGGCGTGTGCCTGGAAGCGAATATAAAGCGCCGTGCGATCTCCATCCTATAACCATCCCGCCTGTGCCTCTAACCACTCGACGCGAAGATCTGGAACAAAGCGGACAGACCCTTCTCCATACGATCTACGAAACAAAAGTTCGGGAGCATCCGCACTGCCACGAGCCGTCAACTTTACTTCTACCACATCTCGTCATCCTCCCTCTCCTTAGCGTACAGCCATCGCACGTCACCCGTCAGCATGCAGCTCGTCGCCCTTGCCTCGTTTGTAGCTGCGGCTTTTGCCGCCCCTGCTCCCGCCCCTGCCCCCGCCCCGGTTGCTGCTCCCGCTCCGGTTCCGACGCCGGTATGACTTTATCATTCCCCCCTATATGCTCCATCATCACACCCCACTAACAGCGCGAACAGCCCGGGATTCCCACCGCCGCCAACGCCAAAACCCAGTTGGCAGCACTCACAGTCTCGGCCTGGACCAACACGGGCACCTACGACCGTGACCTGTTCCCTCACTGGTCGACGGTCTCGGGCTCCTGTGACACTCGCGAGTATGTGCTCGCTCGCGACGGCGTCAACGTCGTGCAGTCCTCGTCGTGCTCCGCCACTTCGGGCACGTGGACGAGCCCGTATGACGGTGGCGTGTGGACGGCTGCTTCGGACGTCGACATCGACCACATGGTGCCCCTCAAGAACGCCTGGATCGTGAGTAACTCCCGACTTGTCCCCCTTTTCCTTCTTTACGTCTTCCATTCACTGACAGCTCTCCTTTTACTGCACGCAAAAGTCCGGCGCGGCGTCTTGGACCACCGCTAAGCGCCAGCAATTCGCCAACGACATCACCCGTCCACAGCTGTGGGCCGTCACGGACAATGTCAACCAGTCCAAGGGCGACAAGTCTCCCGACTTGTGGAAGCCTCCTCTGACGTCCTTCTACTGCACCTACGCCAAGTCCTGGGTTGCCGTCAAGTATTACTGGGCTCTGACCATTACGAGTACCGAGAAGACGGCCCTGACGAGCATGTTGAACACTTGCTAGGCCGCGATAGCTCGCGAGGTGATCTCCTCGATCCTTCTCGCTACTTTCCTTCTTCCCTTCAGACCTTTTTATTGCCCCTGCGGAAAGCAATCGGTACGCACGAGCGCGCTAGGCTCCGAAGACACCACAGGCAGTGGCATGAGTGCATTGATGGACCTTGTACATACCTTTCTTTCTATACAATAGCTCCCGCTAGGATTCGGGTGTTGTTATTTCTCATGCTTCCTAACGTCTCTTCTGTTAAATATCCACGGAGCGAAGGTTATCGTGTTGAAGACGACCCTCTGCCCAGTGAGCACTACCGTTTATGCTTGATTCCGACGAGTCGGAGGGGCTCGGAGGCTCGGACACCCACAGCGGCAGCCGTACTCATCTTGTAGCTGTACACAGAATTCCCCGAAAATGCTGGCGTCCGAGAAAAGTGCGGAGCAACTAAAGCCGGGTGTCCGGCAAATCCGGGCGGCATTGACCCGCTGGCCCCTCCTTTCATCACCCCTCTTTGGTTTGCCTCTCGACCACCCGTTCTCCATCACATGGCTGCTCCATTTCACACTCTTCCAACAACGAAGCCGAGCTACATTCCACTTTGACAAACACACGCCCGGCAACTAGTTTATCAATCATGGCGCCGATCAAGGTAGGATTCATCGGATACGGCCTCTCCACCAAGTGCTTCCACTTGCCATACATCCTGCCGAACCCGGACCTCGAAGTGTACGCCTTCCTGCAGCGCGCCGAGGCCCCCGCACCGGGCCAGGAGAGCACCAAGAGATGGGGCCACTGCACCGTCGACTTCCCACATGCGAAGCACTACCGCACGAGCGATGATTTCTTTGCCGATCCCGAGATCGAGCTTGTTATTGTCTGCACTCCTGCGCACGAGGAGTTTGTAGAGAAGGGCTTGAATGCGGGGAAGCACGGTGGGTTTTGTCCAGGCCCGGAGCACGACTGATGAATGGGTGTCGCATCACCAACCCCAGGCAGGCAGAAGACACACTAACTTGATTTGTTGCCGATCAGTCGTGGTGGAGAAACCGTTTGTGACCTCAAGCCAAGAGGCTGACAGACTTGTCGCTCTCGCTGGAGAGAACGACAAAATCCTTACTGTCTTCCACAGTACGTGCCACAATACGTGCCACACTGATGATGATCCCAAATGATACCCGACCGGACCGTCCACTGAATCGAATCCCTAACGCTTGGCCAGACCGGAGGCTCGATAGCGATTTTCGCACCCTGCAGCACCTCGTGACCCAGGGGGCGCTTGGTGATGTCCGCGACGCACAAATGCACTTCGACTTCCCCTTCCCTCCCTGGGTAAACAGCTGGACTCGCAAGGAGTATCAGCCGGGAGAGGGGATGACATGGGGCCTCGGTATGTGCCACAGAGTGGCCATGCCCTCGCATTCTATCATCAGTCTGCTGTACTGGAACCTACTGGCACCCACTAACTCTTTCGACCAGGCTCCCACACAATCGACCAAGCTCTCGTCCTCTTCGGCACTCCTGCGTACATCACAGGCTTCCTCGCGTCCAACCGCGGCGTCGACAGCGAGATCGACGACACCTTCACCATCATCCTGCAGTACGACGCCTCTGGTCCGCATAAGAACCTCATCGTCACCATCAAGACGGCCATCATCTCGCGGATGCGTGACCAGCTCAAGTTCTTCGTCAGGGGCACAGGCGGGACCTACCTCAAGTTCGGCCTGTGTCCTCAAGAGGCCCGAGCCATCGCTGCACCCGCCCAGCCCGCTGTCGATCCGGACTTTGGTCTAGAGGATGAACGCATCTGGGGCACGCTGACGACGGAGACGCTGTTTGATGCCAAGTGCCAGACGCTGGATGAGGGCACAAAGCAGTACGTGGGGAAGTATCCGAGCTTGAAGGGCTGGTGCAGGGGGTATTACGAGAATGTGGTTGATGCGATTAAGGGTAGGGCGGAAGTGCTGGTCAAGCCGGAGACGGCGAGGGATGGGTTGAGGATCATTGAATTGGCGAGGGAGTCGCATGAAAAGGGAATGCGAATGCCGTGGACTTAAGCCGAAGGCTAGGGTTCTTGCTGTGGATCTTGGCTTGTTAAATTCTCTTTGCGCCTACCACAATCCGTCGCGTTCGTATCGGTATATTAGAGGCATAACTTGGGACGGATGTTGAACAGGCACCATTGCAGCAGCTACACAACATGACACGATCCACTTTGCTACTCTTCTGTTTACACACCTCTACACCCGCCCTTCCTCCTTCGCCCTCATCAACCTACGCCGAGTCCGAAGGAGATTGATATGCACGCTTCCCCTCGGTGTTGAGGATGACTATGACCGCATCTCGTGGGAGCAAAGACGATGCTCGCTCCGTGTCCTCGCTCTCAACTCCAGGCCGAGCTGCCTCCGCAAGTTTCCAGAGTGCGGCGAGTGTTGCAGCACCACACGGCCCGCTCTCCACGCCCTGGTCAGCCAGGCAGTTGACTGCGCTGTGAGCCTCCAAGTCAGAAACGGTTAGGCAGGCATCAACGCCGACCCGAAGTTCCTCGAACGCCGTGCTTGACACTGTCCCACAGTTGAGCCCATCCATGATCGTCGTCGCCGAAGTGTCCACGGAGACTTTGCATCCAGCCTTCAAGCTCTCGTACAGACATCCAGCCGTATCTGGCTCCACAGACACAACAGACCAAGTCAGACCTTTCGTGTAATGGCCTTTGCAGTGAGCGACCACGGCATGTGCCAAGGATCCGACACCCACAGGCGTGACCACCACGCTCGGACTCACCCTCGCATCATCATTATCGTCGTCACCGTCATCAACAGGCAACAACCCGACATCTCCCAGCTGTTCTTCCACCTCCTCCAGCATTGTCCCGTAGCCCTCCACAATCCATCCGGGGATCTCCTCGTAGCCATCAAACGCGCAGTCTTGCACCAAGATGCCAGCCTCTGCGGCCCGGGAGTCGTCCCAAGCCCGTCCAACCGCCCCATCATAGTCCATCCCACCACACACGACCACCTCGGCTCCCTCTGACGTGATGAGCTTCACGTCATCCCGGTTGACTGCCCCAGGCACATAGATCTTCGACCGGATACCCAACATCCGCGCAAACGCAGCCACTGCTCGACCGTGATTTCCCTCCGTCGCAGCATACAGGACGATTCTTCTCTCCTGCGCGGCTTTTGCGACGCGAGCGAGCCCGCCATCAGTGCCACTGGACGGGCTGCCAGTTGATACCAGTGGCAGGGGAATCCCTACTTCGGCCGAGATGGCCCGATATGCCCCCCAAGATGCTCCGAGGATCTTGAATGCGGGGAGGCCTAGCCGACTGCTTTCGTCTTTCACATAAACCGCCCGCACGCCGAGTTGGGCGGCAACGTTGGGGAGTGATGTCAGTGGAGTGGGTGCGTAGCTGGGAAGGGAGAGGTGGAAGTTGCGGATGGCCGAAATGGGTGTTCGAGAGTGGGAGTCGATGACGCCGTCATTGGTCTCCCTGGCACGGGAAGCCGGTATCGGAGCTGATGACGGAGCTTGGGCGTGGGGGTTGTAGAACACGGGGCGCCGAAGAAGGGCCATGACAAGGGCACTCTGTGATGCCCTCTGCGATGCCCTCTGTGACTGACTGTCGCGCATTCGACGTTGAAAAGAGATGCGAGGACGGAAGGTGGCTGGCTGCGATGGGATTGTCGAAGATCAAGGCACATCACTGCGGGTCCTGAGGCAGGCGGAGGCGGGGTCACTCGCTCCGCATCACGGACGGAGCCAACCACCGACATCCATTCGACTGGCTGGATCACGCACCAAGCATTGCATGTAAGTCAGAGTATTGTGATTTGTAAAGCCGTTCCATAGAGGATGTATTCCCGTTTCCGACACCTGAAGCTATTAGATACCATGTTTGCTGACACAAATTCCAATATGTTATCACACGCTCTCGAGGCTCGATCCGGTGGGTAAGTGGTGATCATCAGTCGAGGCCACACAGCTCAGAGCCACCTCGTTCCCTTCGTCTCTCCTTGGACAGTGCTCCATCCTCGGACTTCAAGTCGTCTTCCACGCCCCAGCATCCCTCGCGCTCTTAGCTACGCCCTGGCCGCCCTCCTCGACCGAGTTCGCGGCGTTGCCGACGCCGTCCCCGAGTGACTTGCCGGCGCCACCAGTGATGCCTGTGACCGTCTCGCCGACGCCGCGGCCTGCGCCGCCGACGACGCCGCCGAGCGTGTTGGTGAGCCCGGAGACGGTGTTCCCGACTGTGGAGGTGCCTGCCTTGGCGACACTCTCCACGCCCGAGTCCTTCTTGCCGGAGTCGAAGAGGTTGGACATTTTTGCGTGTGGCGTAGAGGTTGGTTATGGGGCGATTGTTTTGTTTGACAGAGTTGGCGTCGTTGTGGGAAGAGAGCTGTTGTTAGATGGATGGGGTTGATGTCCGAAGTGTGTTTGATGATGAATTAGGAGGACTGGACCAATGCTGGTACGAACAGAATGCCAGCTTATAAATACGTTTCGGAGCTCATCTTCTTCGTTGACAACGAGGGATCTCTTTGTCAGTCCTGATGTAATTCACATCGAATTTCCTGTTTCTGTCGCGGCCGCCAACTTGCAGGCCCGGTATTCTCTCCAAGGGATCTGCATGCTGGCCAACCAGGATGTGGATCATCAATCGACGACGTCACCTCTGGGCCTGGCGTTCGGGAGCAGGCAACTCGGTGGATGCGTATCGATCAGCCCTAAATGCCACCTTGCTTGACTGCACGACAAACTGTTGCTCGTCCACCGCGTTCTTTTTCTCTAGCTGCATCTGGCGTGACATCAAAGCATTGGGAACGGGGACCTGCTCTGCGTCTCCGCAACCCCGGAATCTCTCATCAGCTAGATCCGCTAGTGTCCGCAGGTCTGACTCTTCCTGCGCCAAAGCGTCCACTGCTTTCCTCAGGTCTTCCAGGAACTCCCCGAAGCGGACCCTGAAGCTGTCAGAAGGCACAGTGGTAGGGTGTGCGTGTCGGTGTTAGTCATCGACTCCGTAATACTGTTTGACTGCAATGGAGAGGTTGTCGGTTTGGTTTGTGAGGTATCTTACTCAATGGGTATCCTCTCCCGCTTCCTCGTCTTCTCGACCAGCTCTTGGATAAACTGCAGGGAGCGATCCACCTCCGCAAGGCAGGCAAACACAGCTGCAGCGAGTATCACCGTCTGGGATGGCAGACTTGCGAGCAGTATCGAGTCCACTCTGCCATCAGATACCCCCTGTTGTTTGTCCCACGCCGAAAATATATTGAGGGTGGTTTGGAGACCATCCCAAGGGTCGGAGGCGCTATGAGTGGCGGCCGAGTTGCCTTGCGATGGGATGAGCTCTTTCATATCTGCGAGGATTGTCGTGAACCGCTCAGCAAATCGCGTGGAGAGACTGGACAGAGGTGGCCGGTCTGGGTCGTTTCCGATTGTCAGACGGGGGTACGCTGAGGACGTCATCTGGAACGACGGGAGGCCGCAGGTGAGGGAAAACATCCGCATGATCTTCCTTTCAGCTTGGGCTCCGGCTGGCGTGAGGGCTGGAATATGGGACGGAAGCGTAAGTACTGGGCCAGGCTTGACCGAATCTACGGACTCGGTGGTGACAGCGTCGCCGGTCTCGAGACTGATATCGGGTTTAGATGCCTCGCTTCTGATATTGACGGGACGTGCTGTTGAAGGCTGTCCGGATGGAACAGAGTTTCGGCCCGTCACCTTTCGGTCTGGCAAACCGAATAGCTCGTCCTTCGTCTTGCCCCCATGCTCACGCAGCTCTCGTATTACTTCCGCCGTCCGCTGGTTGTACTCGCGCTCCTCCTTGCGTGCACCACCTGCATCTCGAAGCCCTTGGAGGAACGCGCGGTCTTCCTCCATCCAGAGTAGGATCGATCTCTCCCAGTTACGCGACATGGCGCAGTCAAGGGGAGTCTGTCCCCTATTCGTCGCGCTGATGAATCTACTCATCTCGTCGGACTGTGTGTTGCCGCCCTCAGTTGTCTGCGTGCCATCTGTCAGCCTCATTCCTTCCAGCGCAGGAAGTGAGTCGTGGTCCAGTCCCAGGTTTGGTATGTCAGGCAGTGCCGTCGCGTCCAGTCCAAAGTGTCCGCTGTAGTTGACATCGGCAACACCAGACTCCAGTAACATCGCTGTTGCTTCAGCGTTCCCGGACCGTGCGGCATGATGCAGAGCTGTTTGCATGAAGATATCCTCCTCGTTCACCAGGCGACGTAGTACGTCGATGCCGCTTGGAAGGCGCTTGGAGGTTGTGAGCTTCTGGATAGCGTCTCCGAGACGCGCGGAGTTGATGGCGTCGTCCCGGCCAAACTCCCAGGTGCCGCAGAGCAGCCAGATGTAGTTACTGCGATCTCCCAAGAGGAAGCCGTCCTGGTTTATGGGGTCCAAGCCGGGCTCTCGAGGTGGCGGTACGAGGACCTGAGGGCACTTTTGTATGATGGATCGCATCATCCGGGTCGCACTCTGCGAATTGCTCTTGCTAATGCACTTTCTCAGCGCATCCTGCACGTCAGCCATGGAAAGAGGGTAGTCGAGGAGCGCGTCGACGGCGTCGTAGTTGTTGAAGTTCACCGCAAAGCTCAGGGGCCCGTTTCCGTGCTCGTCGACCGAATGCGGGTCAGCACCAGCAGCCACAAGGACAGAGGCGATGGTCTTGACGTCTTGGAGTGTGGTTAGGGGACGTAACCCCAGTCCATTTAGGAAAGGAGCGCCGTGCGACCCGCGGTCGCTTGCAAACGGCGTGGCCATGTGCTTGATGATGGCCAAGATGACCGCGGGGCTAGATGAACCAATCGAGTTGCCAAGCAGGACAGCGAGGTCCGGTGCAATTGGCACATCGACAATCATCCCTGTAGTCCGCCAGCCAAAGCCCCTGTATCGGTAAGGAGTGAGCTGTCCCGCGTCCTTCAGCTTGCCGAGGTAATGGTCGACGAGCACGGCGTTGTCCGAATCGAGAGCCCATGCCAAAATTCCACGATCATCGAGGTCGATTCCGCCCGCCGACCTGAAGCATTCCACGGCATCCTGTACGGATGCGATCTGATCCCCGTGCCATCGGACGGTTTTCGTCATAGAAGTTGTGAAGTAACCGACGAGAAACGGATAAATGCTGTGGAAGTCGGGGAGGCAGTCTGGGTTGGTGGTTGCATAGGGCACGATGAGCTTGAGCAGCGGAAGCGAGTGGCTGCCGAGAGCCACCTGCAGTGGCGTTATTCCCCGGGCACTCTTCATATTCGGGTTGGCTCCCGCTTCCAGCAAGATCTTGCTCGTTGTCTCGTCTTCGCATGATACAGCGAAGTGAAGTGGGGAGCCATCAGCCGGCAGGAAATAGTCACAGCGATCCGGGATTCCTTCAAGGGTTGTGTCAGACAAGATGTTTGGATCCGCACCATTCTCGAGTAGGAGTGCGACCATCTTGGTAGCGTGGAACGACATCAGGGCTAGGTGAAGGGCAGTCGCGCCGCCTTTGGTCTGAGCGTTGACATCGGCTCCACGTTGGAGGAGCAGCCTTGCGGTTGAGACTTGGCCGCCTTTGGCTGCAAAGTGCAATGGCGTTTCGCGGCTTGGAGTGACGCTTGCGAGAGCTCTGGGTGCGACGTCAAGGCCTTCGAGTAGCGTTTCGCAGGTGCCCAAGGCACCTAGGTAGGCAGTAGTGTGCAGTGGCGAGAGACCTGGCTGGCCGAGAGCTGCCCTTGCGGCTAGATCGAGGATTTCGATCTGCGCAGGGGACAAAGCTTCTGCACTCATGATTCCGTTCTCATTCTTGAGTGTCGTGAGCCCAGATGCGACCCTCTCCCGTCCGTGCAAGATTGACGCGACAGTCCGGTCAAATAGAAGGTGATCGTGCGTTTCGAGATCCTCTCGTGCTCTTATGGAACCACAGCCCATGGAAGACACGAGCCACCCGGAGAGTTCAGCCCTTTCCACGGCATCCAGCAGGCCGTGGGAACGCAGTGAGCTGAAGGTGAGGCTCTGAGCGAGAGGGTTTCCGAACCGCGAAGCTTGGATTAGGTTATTGACTGCCGGTGGGAGTTGCGTCGAAGTCGGTGCAGAAGAAGGTATTGCTGCATAAGAGGCAGATGGGTGAAGACCTTGCTCGTGGCAGACGGCGAGGGCGAGCAAAGCTGTGGCCCGTTGCTTCTCGTCAGGGGCTGTTCTTGACATTCGTTCAAGCTGGTCGCAGATGAGGGTGCGGAAGGTTGGCGGAGCAGTCCGGATTCGATAAATGCTAGCGGGGAACTGTCATGCCATTACCTAGTGGTTAACTGATACCGTCCAAAACGCTCGCGGCTTCAGCATATTTGCATTGGAGCTGTGGTGCTTACAGAAGGCGATGTGAGTCCGAAGTCGCCTCGTCTTAGGGGCTCAGCGGTAAAGCCCAGTTGCTCCTGCTCGTGCGAGGCAAGGCCATCGTCTCGGAGCGCGGTGACAATCTCGTCCATGCTGCGAGCACGACGTGATGGATCGACTCGGAGGGTAAGTCGAAACAGCCGTCGGCACAGCCGCAAGGCGGTCTCCGACCCAGACACAGCGCTTATGCAATCTATGGCGGCCTGGAGCAAGCGGTCTTCGGTGTCGTGTTTGAGAAGTTGGAAGCCATCATCAGATAGAGTGCGGGCTGCAGCGCTGCCGTGGCTGAGGGGCATGATTGCGCCTTGAGAGCGCTCCTGACAGAGACACTTGTATGGCTTCCTGCCATCGCACATGATCCGCCACGCCAGGAGGCCATACGAGTAGATGTCGGTGCGACGCAGGCCAAGGGCGTCCCTGAGAGTGATGGGCTCGGGCGCATCCCACGGAATAGTTCTACCAGGTAGGCATTGATGGCGTGCGCCTGGTTCGTCGAACACCTCGATCAGAGAGCAACCTATGTCCAGTCCCAGTCATCAGCGAGGAGCAGACAAGAGTGAGGCTCAAGGGGTTGAGAGCAACGCAGGACAGTTTACCGAAGTCCGACAGCTTTGCGCGAATCCCTTTGCCGTCGCGGAAGAGCAACACGTTTCTGTATTGGTTATGAATACATTAGTGTGTGCAGACGATTTTGTTTGCCTGAGAAGACTGACCTGCTCTTGACATCGCCATGTATGATGCCACACTTGTGCAGGAATGAGAGACCTTCCGCCACATCGCAGCAGAGGCCCAACTTCGTCTGCTCGGGCAACGGCTGTGCGGCATCAGGGTCCTGGAAGTCACTCAGCGTCCCGAGGTCGGCGTATTCGAGGATGAGCGACGGCGCCAGGGCGGATGCGTGGTTCTGCGTGTCCCACATGAAGTGGTGCAGCTTGACGATGTTCGGATGCTTCTTGATGGCTGCGTGTGACAGAATCCGTAGCTCTAGCATGACAGCGTACAGGCGGCGCTCGAACTCCTTGTCGTCCTCCAACATCTTATCGCGCTTCAGCTCCTCATCGCGCTTCCAAGCCTTTATGTCAAGCAACGGCTGCTTCACCACAACGTAACGTTTGGAGGGGTCAAATGGATCGTCGGAAGAGTCAATGCTGTGCATAAAGTCGCGGTAGGAGACGCGCCGCACCGAATACGACGCGCCCTGCCCGAGCAAAAGGGACCCGGTAGAGGTCGGAGACCCGAGGTGATGGCCCTCCCCGACCTGCGTCATGGTGTTTTGCAGTCGCGCAAAGGCGTCGAGGTCGATGAGGCCGAGAATGTCGGATCGCGGGTCGACAAGGCCCTCATTGTGAGGTCCATCGCGGGCGTCGCGGGCATCGCGGGCACCGACGGCGGAGGACCCGGCGAGCAACGATTCCGTGAAAGGGGTGCTTTGGGCGGTCAAATTTGTCGCCATGCCCGATGAATTGGTGGGTTCGTACCTGATACCGTCTTTGCTGATGCTATCGCAACAGAGTTGACAGCAAGGAATTCTGAAAGACGGGTGGGCGGCCAAACAAGCTCTTTGTTGTGGCCTATTCACGCGGTCGAACGACAGTGGCCACACGACTACACCGTACTTGGAGTTGTCTGATGATGCCCGACGAACCTCGACGCCTCTCAGGTGATCTGCAGTCCAGCCTTTCCGATTCGTAACGAGTTGGGGGCTGAGCCCCTCCAGCCGAAAACGCAACCACACCACCACACCACCGTCATATGCATCATCAGAAGTGTAGAAATATTCCTGATAATCATCAGGACCCCAAACTTACACCGTTGCCCAAGCCGATCAAGATCAACGACCAACACATGCTGCGCAGATACATCTAACTCTTGCCAAATCAATTTTTTTTTTTTGCATCGAGTTCTTTACAATGGCCGTCCAAATCAGCGTCAAGGTGTCGCTTCGTGGCACCTACGAGGCATGCGTCGACAACTACAAATCACTGACGCGAGTGTTGGGCAGCATCCGGGAAATGGGACACGATGTCGCTAACCTCGAAACTCGCGTCCACGAAGCGGACGCACGTCTCTTTGTGTTTGGTCGCATTCACAACCTTGTGGTGCTGAGTTCCACCGGCGAGGGTGCAGGCGTGGGCGAGATGCCACCATACTGGGTCAATGCCGTCATGACGCACATGTTCAAGATTAAGGACCTTCAGGAAGACGGGGAGAAGATCCTCAGTCGCTACGCGCCGACTTCTCCCTCGCATCTCAGTGGCGGAGCAGGAGGTAGTGGCAGCGGCGTCGTCGCGAATGCAGATGCGGCCCGAGTCCAGTCAGACACTTCGATAATGCTGTTCGACCTCACCTCACGGCCCACCAACTCGACCGTGGTATCTCATGCGAAGACTGAATACGAAGAGCGCAGCGCGACGGTGCAGAGTGTGTCGCTCGCGAAGAAGGCGGCGTGGTCGTTCAAGGACCGCCAGAAGCTTGCTCTCGCAGTTGATGAAATCGAGCGGCAGAACGACGCACTCTTCAACCTGACGGTACCTCAACTGGGGACGCTGCTGTACGACGCCGTCGCAAGCCGGTTGAGCACTGATGAGTTCCGCCACAAGTATCAACGAACACCAGGCTCGACAGGCGAAGAGGCGGATGGTGCCTTCCGCCAAGAGCAGCTGAAGCTGCGGATGTCGGAGACGGCTGCAGCTAGGGAGTTTGTCGGCGGCCTGGCGCGTGAGACCAAGGCGCAGAAGATGAAGCGCATGCTCCCGATCACCGACTTTTCTGACCTAAGCGGTGCCGAGATGACTGAACAACAACCCGCGAGGCATACGACCACATTTGGGGCAGGCGAGGAGGCCGAGACCGTCCTGGTCGAGTGGAAAGAGTACAACCCCAATCGCATCACCCGCGGCGAGGTGATCCTCCGCATCAGCGACATCACTGCCATCCTCAACGCGCCGCCTTCATTCATGGACAACGTCCTCTCTTCTCCAGGCTTCTTCGAGGACAACAGCCTGAACGACAGCGGCATGGGCCGCGTCGGCATCGTGTATCGCCTCTCCGGCATCTCGCAGCCAGACAAGATGCGAACATTGCGGTCGCTTCTGGTTCGGAACCCACCCCCGCCGTGCCCCTCGTCATCAACTTCATCAACTTCAACGCCGCCTCAGCCAACCGTCGGAAAGCCAGTCCTAGGCGATCGCTTCAAGCTGGCCCTGGGCCTCGCCCACGCGCTGCTGTCAATCCACAACTGCCGCTGGTTCCACAAGGGCTTGAGGCCGGAGAACGTGGTCTTCTTCCAGGCCAACGCGAGGGCCGTGGGAGAGCCCTTTCTCCTCGGGTGGGACTACGCTCGCGCCGCAGCGAAGGGCCAGATGACCGAGACTGTGTTCAGTCAGGAGTCCGACTCGGAGCTGTACTTGCACCCAGGGTGGTTCGCGCCGACTGATGATCAGGGTGATGACGATGCCCGTGTGGAAGGACACAGGGCAAGACCTCGGGAGAGGTTCAAGCAAGAGTACGACCACTATCAGCTCGGCTGTTTGTTGCTCGAGATTGGGTATTGGAGACTGCTGAGTGACATCAAGAAGTACTCTAATCGCAAGTTCGTGGGAGAGGGTTGGCGGGAGGCTTGGCGAGAGTATATGGTGAGCAAAGCACGCAAGTTGGACGCCGAGATGGGAAAGATATACACCGATGTGGTCGTCAGTTTGCTACGTGGGCTTGATGCTGATGGTCAGGATTTGGAGTTTTGGGATGCTGTGGTGCTTCAGTTGAGCAGGTGTCGGGTGTAGAGCATTGTGAGAGTAGTACGCATGATGACAGGCTTGCTTGTAAGAACATCAGATCACGTAGACTAAAACTAGTATCACCGCCCGAACGCCGTCCGAAGGCTACCAAATGTGTCCGATTTCGGCCCGCAAAGGGTGGCGGGCTTCAGCTCTCTGTGGCCACTGGCGCCCATTGTGCTAGCCTACAGGGCATGTAATGTAATGTCTTGAAATGTCTTTTGTATTGTATCTGATACCGCGCTACCTGCCGCGTACGGTAGGCGACCACGTAAAGCACTCGCGAATAGGTTGGAAATACAATACAAAGGACACTACATTACATTACAATACAGGCTCTGGCGCTAGGCGCGACTCACTGAGCGTCGTCTTCCCCTTCTTGTCCATACAGAGCTCCAAGAGCCGGGCCTTGTTGGGCAATTGCAAGGAATTGATGAATTCCTCGAGCGACCCTGCCTCGTAGTCTTGCCCCACCGGGGTCTTAAGGAGACGGTAGCGCTGCTGTGTTTGAGCAGCACCAGCAGTGATAACCAGTTCGCCGTCAACTAGGCGGCACTCCACGCGTCGGTCAGCACCATTCTCGAGAAACTTTTCGAGATATATGCCAGCAACCTCCATCTGCCGTCGGTCGAAGGCTGCGTAGGCTTCTTCTACCCGAGCGTTAACCAGGGAGAAATGCCAAGGGGTTGTAGTATCTTCCTGTGGATCGTAATTAATGATGAGCGTACAGAAGTGTGTGATGCACTCGTCTGCGGATAAGCCTAGGCGAAGGAGGAGGTCGAGCGTGAGTGAAACTTCCGCTACTGGCTGGACCCCTCCCATCATCAACACCAGGAGAGCCCCGTAAGAACACAATTTCGGATCGGATTCCCGTGAGAGCTTCCACCGCACGTAGGACAGTTGGCCAAATGCCGCTAGGTTATAGATTGGATGCTGCGGCCTGTAATAGATATCGCGTAATCGGGATGCCACATTGTCGGAGGTTGTGAAATGCGGATGCAGTGCCGTACTGCTTTCAACAGGTTGATCGTCGGGTTGCGAGCTTCGACGGGCCATGCGCTTCCTTGCTGGGACAACTGCCTTGGCCCATGCCTCGACGAACGGGTATGGCGCTTCGTCGGCTCGGTGAATTGACCGAAGCAGCCATTTCTTGGTGAAACGATCATTCCAGACAGCAAGGTCGAGTGACACTTCGACCAGAAGAAGATTGGATACAGCGTCCAGCGCGTCGAAGCCCATCAGCAGACCATCTCGCTCTGAGGCTACCCTTGGAGTAAGAAACTCCACAACCGAGCGGTGGGTGAAAACGATCCTCTTCTCAACAGCGTGACGAATGGTTTCTGAGTTGCTCCCACTCGTCTCGGGCGGGCCCAAATCGTAAGAATCTCTCTGACCGGCGACGATTTCAAGCAATCCCTTGCAGCAACCGTTAAGCTGCCGGCGAGCTAGATCGACCATGCTAACAACCTCATCATCGGAAGGTCGCGGTCGGATGTTGTTCGCCTGGATGTCTTGGACGGCAAAGCGTGGATTCTCTAGATATCTTTCGAAAAAGAAATAGGACAATGGGCTTAGCATATCAATGTCTTCCTCGTCCTCGCGTTGTCCGACCATGGCCATCGCGAACGTCCTGTACGCTCTTTTGCGGTCGGAGTCAGGCTGTGTGTCGATGATGTATGTGTAGAGTGTTTCAAGCTCCTTGGGCAGGGCGTTGAGCTCGCGTATAAGACTGGCGTAGGGATACCCGTTGTCGTATTGCTCCCGTAGGCGCATCGTAACCAGAGAGACCCATAAGAATATACCGCCGGAGTGGTCCACGACGGACGAAGCTAAACGCGTTCCATCCTCAGGAGGCTCGATGTGTCGCAGCCGGTCCATCGCGTAGAGCTCCATATCTGATCGGGTTACATCCTGGAGACGGATCTTGGGGCAATCTCCGAACGCGTTGAGGTATACGTTGTACTCCCTGCTCGACACGCAGAGTTTGACGCTGCCTTGAGACCACTTTGCCCAGTCGAGAAGAAGCCCGACGAGATGCTTGTGATCGTAGTTGGGCGTTTCGCTGTATTCATCCAACCCGTCGATGAAGAAGCAGAATCGATACTTGTCGAAGGAGCTGACACTGGAGACAAGCCTCTTGAATGCCCGAAGGAGGTCGTGTTCCTCGGGATTGATGCGCGATGCTTCGAGGGTTTGCGCAGCTCCCCACAGCTCGGGAAATAATTCGGGTATGAGGTCCGGGGTGGATGTGATGATACCGTAGAGAAGCGAGTGAACCAGTCCTGCCAACGTGGACTGCAGCCTCGAGCCGAACTTCCAGAAGAAGAAATCTGCAAGCACGAGCTTTCGGTGGCCTGGGGTGAGAGAGGAGAACGGGTAAGCAAAGTAATAAGATAATGTCGCTTGAAATGGTGACAGACAGTGCCGGAGACTTACCGGCCCACTCGCTAAGCAGAACTCGCGTCTGATCGTGCCGACAGAGAAGTTTCATCATCGTTGATTTGCCAGACCCTAGCTTGCCCGCAACCCAAAATATATCGGAGCCGGACCGAAGCCAGTGATGAAAGTCGTGTTTGGCAGCGGTCTTGGCATCGTCCATGACAGACTCGATGGCGTGGTGATGGTCGTCGCGCCTCGAACCTAGGTAGCTGCTCGAAACCACCGGGGTGACGTTTGATGATGGGTAGGTTCCGACTAAGGAGTGAAGCCGGCTCTCCTCGCCCCCATCTTCACTTGAATCGTCTTCATCCAAGAGAAGCCAGGAGAACGTCTGCGTGTGCGCATCCTCTACCGCATCGAATCGCTGGGACATATCGGGGGAGTCTAGCTGCTCGATCACTTGCCGTCGAGCAACCCCTTGGATACAAGAGCTTGAGACGCCCAGCAAGGCTTTCAGTTGGACAAGGGATTCATCGTCGAGGGCGGTCGTTGCAGGCCTTTGACAAAGGTGTTGGATTTGCTCCTCTATCCTGAGCATCCTGGATGAGTCGCTGACTCCTAGGGCGACCATCGCATCGAGTTTCTTGCGGTTCTGAGAGCTGATGATGGGCATCAGAGTAGGTCAGCTTTCGGCCGCTTTCAGCCAATTTGGTGAATGGGCGACCCTCATGGGCGACAAACCTGGTGAGATAATCAAACTGGAGGTGAAGCTGATCCCTGCAGTCGTTCAGTCTGGCTTGCAGCTTGCGAAAGTCGCCGTCATGCCTCGCAGAGAACAAGCTGGCCTGGAGGCTGGCCAGCGTGCTGGCCCCCTGTTTCTTGGACCTGCCTTTGTCGAGAAGCGCGACGATATCCTTGGCGATGGCATCGCATTCTCCAGCGATGCGGCACAGAGCCCTTTCCTCGTCCGTGGCGTTGGCGTCTGCGGCCGGGGTCTGGAGCTTAGAGACGAGTCCCCGCATTTCGGTTGTGATGGCCTCGGCGCTTTTGCCATCTCTCGATATCCCTGTCGACGATTCACGGATTTCCTTGGCGCAGGCAATGACCTTACAGCCGAAGTCAATGAAGGGGATGATGCTGGACGCCAATCCGATGGCCGTGATCGGGTCCATCGTCGAGGCTGGGGAGCCCGAAAGGCTTCCTTTCACCTCGGAAGAGGCGTCATCAGAAGCCTGAGAAGCCAAAAATGAGAGCGGGGAGGCGAACTGCTGGAGAAGACACCGAATGTGGCGGGCAAGATTGGGGGCCAAACAGAACGATGGGAGCCCGATGAAGGCCTGATGGAGGCCTCCTGGTTGCCTGCTGGCCCGTGCACGGGTCGCCTTCGAGTATCACAGAGCATGTCGACGACGAGGCGCATCACGTGGTGTTAGACACGGTGAGCACGTGGGACGCACGTGACACCCCTGACTGTCTATGCCTCTGGATCTACACAGATGGGAAGCAACCAATTGTTTATTTTTATTTCTATAAAGATTGCAGAGACAGCGTAATGCCAAAGAGCGAGACGCCTTGCCGAAGCTCTTAGGATTTAGGAAGCAAAGGAGGGCAGAAGTCGGGAGGAATAGGTGTGCTAGAAGCGATCCCTTGATAAGTGCTGTATGAAGACTTCCTTTTTGGAAGGAGAGTGGGTGCGCAGTTTAACTTCGACCCCGCAGTACTGATGCGAGTTAGGGTCCAAGTCTTGGAGGTGGAGCTAGGTGTGACGCCGATCTCCGGTGGTTTCAGGGGAGTAGCTCTCCTTGCAGCCTATGGGCCGATCTCTGCTCGTATTCATCAACGAGCTTGTCTTACAGAGTCTCCCAGCTTTGCGCCCTAGCACGACATAATAGAGTCCTTGTTGTCTTGTCGTGATGTGCGGCCCCTAGATTGATATTAATATGCTTCTTTATGCTCTCTTTCGCGGTGCTGATGATCCCATTTCCCGGCTCAGCACGGCCGTTCCAGCTTGTCGAGATCAGCTTCCCCCTCCGCTCGTCTCCGTTCGCTCCTCTCCTGAAGTTGCAGCGGTCCTTGGAATCGGGGCTCACTGCCAGCGGATGCGCACTCACAGAAGGCAGCGTTTTGTCGGTGTGTCGTAACAGAGGGGGCAGCTACGCCTCAGGGGTCATCAACAAGCGGATCTGCCCCGGCACAGACTACACCCGGACAGTGCCCAGATCATCAAGTCCATCGTATCGGCCGAGGCCTGTGCAGTGCTCTGTTCGAAGACGGCGGACCGCGCCGAGGCAGTGTTTGACACGGAGGAGACGCGATGCCGGCGGTCCGCCGCCGTCCGCGTTACTTTAGGATGCTGCTCCTGCGTCCTTGGCTCCGGCCAAGCCTGGCCGTTGGTCGGACATTATCTGTTTCCCCCTGTTACTGCATTCGTTGCACCGCAGCACCCGTCAACCTACCGGCTGCTCTTGTACTCCTCGTAGGGCGTTGATGCCAATGGTGGTGCCAGTGGCATGACCCTGCTCGGTGACTTTGATATTGTCACTGGTGAAATCGGCTACCGCGAGATCACCAACACACATCACGAAATGTTCTGCCCAGCTTGGGAATTCTGGACGATGGCCGAAGGGCGGCTCGGACGCCGAAGGCGCTAGCATCTGCGACCCCGCTACCGACACCTTCACTTGTGAGTCCGACCTCAAACTTGCCTGTGGTTACCAGGCATCTACCATCCTGTCAGACGGACGCGTCTTCACCATCGCCAGAGCGTACTAGTCCGCGAGGGCAAGAACGGTGAGATATACGATCCTGTCGCCAACGAGTCCACGTTGCTCCGCGGCGCCGACGCCAAGCCCATGCTCACCATCGACCAGGAAAGCATCTGGCACGCAGGCAACCACGCCTGGCTCTTCGGGTGGCACAACGATAGCGCCTTGCCGGCCGGACCCAGCATGGACCACAACTTCTGCTTCCAGACAGCATCGTCTTCCTCAGCGGTGCAGGCCTGTGCTATGTGGCCCATATCAAGGGCTCCTCCTCCGATTGTTTTGGAACGTTTCTATCTCTTTGCTGCCAACGTACTTTTTAGATACAGCGGCCTTGTCCTTGTTTATGAGGGCTGCCAGAACCGCCTTGCTTTACAGGAGTGCAGAGTGACGCGAGACAGCCACCGACCGTAAGGCAGACTCGGTGGCCAACGAACAAATCTTAGACTAAATTGGTTGAGGTTACCACAGAAGGTTACTGGAGAAAAGGACCGAGGATCGTCGGGGACGTTGATGCTGCCCAGCCGAGCTTGCAGGCCTTTAGTTATCATCTTGTAGCGAGGTGTTTCGATACATGGACAATGAGTCAACAGCCCGACAAGGCTGGCTGGTGGATTGGGCTGGTTGCCTTCTTTGCTGCATTCCTAACTTCGGTCTCGCCAACCAGTGCTCTAAGCATGCTGATGGCTACCTAGGTAGGTAGGTAGGTAGGTAGCTATGCCTGTTAAGAGTTCGTTGCGTGAATGGTGCTTCAGGTCTTCCGTCGTATGTCACTTTGTGACAGCTACGAAGTTCTCGGCGACCAATGAGGCTGTCTCCTGGTGATCTATCGCCTGCTTTTCTCTTCTTTATTCAGCCCTACCTCTGCTTCTGAACTCGTCCAACCAACTCTCAACACCACCTTCTCCCGGATCTGCTAGCGCACCTGCTCTCCGCATTCGGACAATTCTCAGACCACCCTCAACAAAAGCATTCGCAGCTTTCGATCAATCTACCACTCTGCCAATCACGATGCGCCACTATCTCCTCACTGCCGTCAGCTTTGTGCTGGCGCTCGCCGTCTGCAGCGCCGAGGCCGCGTACTCTGTCACACGGAGGAATCCACAGTGGGCCTTTCTAGGCAGCAGGGTGGGCCATAGGCCACGTCAAGCCCAGAAGGTGCCCCAGGCATCTAGGAAAGATGGTCTATATAAGGGCAGTTGTATTATATCTTCATCCAGAGGGGATCCTAGATCCTTAAGCCTCCATTAGATGCCCTTAGAGATTATCCCTTGCAATACCGCAAGCCCTTATTACACACTAGCCCTTGTAACATACTCCTAGAGCTGCCGGCAATGCACGATGTGAAACAGCTCGGGCGAGGACAACAACGGCCATCTCCTCCGCTGCAACTGTGCGGATATGACCATGGACCCTCTCATTTGGTATGTCACTGAGGCCCACCTCAATGACAAGCTCGGAGCCAACGAGGCTGGGCTCTTCGTGTGGGGGAGGGTAAGTGTGGTTTCCCCCTCCTCGTTTCCTCCTCTCTGTTGCCACATCATTCATCCCTTCAGCTCAGTCGCTCCTCGCCTGCCGCTCCGTTCGCCCGATTGGCTTTTAACTAACGACTTTGCATCCAACTTCCCACCGGCAAGCATCGCGAGAAGTGTACCGGTTTCTGGCTCGAGTACGGGCATATCTACAATGGCTACTGTCGCGGTTGGGATAAGGAGGACCACTTCACCAACTTCGATCTGGGTAAGTTGGGTTCGCAGATGGGATTATGAGTACCGACGTGCCTGCTTCAATTGCTGATCGTACATATCGTTTTCCTTTTCAGACGACAAGGTCGACAATCTCATGGGTTTCTGGTCATGCGCGACTGAAGCCAAGACTCTCGACAACAGCAAGGGGTGATTCGATGGGGTTCACGCTTGGAGTTAGGAACTAGTGACTTGCCGGCATGTGGATGGCATCAATGTCCCTAGAGATGCTTAAGACGACTCTGGCTTTATTGACGAGTGATAAAAGCCGGAGATCGCTTAAGACTGTCTGCACCTTATTCGCCGTAGGAAGGGGAGAGGAAACCTCCTGCCCATAAATTTCATAGAAGCAATAACTGAACCTTTCTTCACTCCAACTTGTCACGATTCTAGTTGCAGGTGCATGCAGTGGTTGACGGAGTTCCATTCTGGAGGAGTGGAGCAAACTACTAGGCCACTGGTGGTGCGTTGCTCAGTGGAACCTTCACATAAACTTGCCTTGGATCCGAGGGAGGTTTTTATGGATTGGCTCTCCTGATTCGTTCTTAATGGGGAAAGATACACGTCAGCACCCTCGATGCTGATCACTTGAGACTCAAGCACCCCCGTCTGTGCCCTACCGCTGAATGGTCCCAGTCCCCGACCCAGTCCTCGGCCCAGTCCCCGGCCCAGTCCCCACTATCTTCTTCCCCTTAACGTTCTGCGCACCCTGGGTCGGAGGAGGAGGAGGAGGAACGGATGATGGGCTGAAGATAGTAGCACCACTCTTGAACACAGGCCATTGGGCCGAGCCTCCTTCTCCCCAGGCGATGACGTCGGCGCGTCTCGTGACATCTGCCAGACCACCGCGGAGTTCCAGCCCACCGAGTTCGTTCTTGAACGTCTGCAGCCAGATGATGTTCAGGTACGTCTTGCCGTATGTGGTGTAGGCGTCGTACCTATGCGGCACCTTCTTGTCGCTTGCCACCAGGCAGACGGGGTTGCGCGTGTAGAGGATGGCCTCGTCCCAGCCGTAGAGGTCCTGTATTGTCAGGGAACAACGGTACGCGTTAGTATGTTGCCAAAGCTTCCAAAGCAAGGAGGGGAAAGAAGGGACCCAGAAGGAAAGAGAGCGACAGAGAGTGACGAACCCCATCAGCCGCAAAGCTGTTCCTGATGACAGTAGCGTCGTTACGAAACACGGCACCACGACTGAACCAGCCACCCAGGTTGGTAGGGTTCCACGAGCGCGCAACTGAGCCGTGCTGGAGATCTTCGTGCTTCCACAGGAGTTTCAGCTCATGGCCGATGGTCCCGGTGCCGAAGCGGCCCGTTGCATTGGCGACGTGGAAGGTCACGCCCTCAGGGACCATGCTGCCGACGATGGACGGCAGCAGCCTAACGCCAGCGAGGAGGCGACCCTCCTCCGCGTTTGTCGGCACCGCGACCTGGTGCCAGTTGGCGTGCACTTCACCTTTGGCCCGGAACTCAGCGACGTAGAACAAACCGTGCGTGGCGGTGGCGAGCAGCTCGGAAGGGTGCTTGCCCTCCACGGCCTCCATGAACGGTCCGCTGTTTGCGCAGATCACGAGACGGTCGCCCTTCTTGAGTTTGAGTTTGGCCAGCGCTTGCTTGGTCGCCGTGGCTGTCTTGTCCCAGATCTCAGCGCGGCGCTTCTGGGCGGCGGCGCTCGGCTGCGGTGGATAGAGCGTGCGCTTGATCACGTCCTCGTGGAGACAGTGTAGCCCCTGGAAGCGAGGCTCGCGGCGGTCCTTCTCCACGCGATCGCCACGCCACATGTCGTCCGGCGCAAAAGCCGTGAAATCGGCCTTCGCAGAAAGCTTGGCTTTGTCCGGCATGGTCTGCTTCCTGTAGTGGACGTTGGCGTGGGGGTGCACTAGCGTGTTCTTGCCCTCAATTCCCGATCGGAAAAGGTCATTATCATCCCCTGGAACAGACTTGAGCGCTTGCGTCTGAGCTGCACGCCTGGCCGCATCAGTAGAGGGCCCTGCCGTCGCGGGCGGTGCACGGCGTGGGTTGCTCGCGTTAGCTGGCGGCTGCAGACTGCTGTTTGGCTGAGACTGACTGGGTCGTGGTTGGCCGATCTGTGGCTGCCCACTGCTCGGCTGGCTGGTGCGGCTGACGGTGCTGTTGCTCGCCGTTCTTACAGCTACTCTCCTTGGGGTGGCCCCTGTGTGACTGCCTCTATTGGGTGTGGAGGCCCCTGTGTGGTTGCCTCTATTGGCTGTGTTCCTCGCTTGGTCAGACATTGCAAAATGTTCGTCTGGGAGAGGGATATTTGGGAGGGACGTTGTTGAGAGTTGGTAAGTCGGGTTGGTAAGTCGGGTAACTGGAGACGGATGGATGGGGGATAGACGATGAAAGAAACGATTCTACTGAGCCGTATGTAAAAAGTCACCAAACCCCGAGAACACTACTTGCCTTTATACTGTCCTCCGGTTCGGCCTTGCTGCCCACAGCAGGAGCCAGGAGTCACTGTGGTCGATTATCTCCACAGGAGGACCCCTGGCCCGAGCCTACCTAGCTCATCACCGTCAGACCCGCACCGTCGGATTCACGTTTGATACATGCCGTTTATTCCTGCCGTCTTCAGTGACGGTCGCGAGAAAAGCATCCCAGGGAGTTTTGGATCTGACGAGAGAGGAATTATTGGTATTGAACCCATTTGCAGGCCGGTAATCAGGTTGGTAAAGGATTCGCTCTGTCACCCATGGCCAGTTCAAAACGGTTGACCACCCTATGAGGCCGTCGTTAGTACATAGTACATGTATCCGTGGTCGAAAGCATAAAATTCGGTTCGAGGATGATGCGTCGCCGCCTCGGCCGGCCCTCGCGCGGATTTCTAATAGCTTTCAGAATGGAGAGTGGTGGGTCCCGAAATGGACCCCCGGGCGGTGGCGTTATCCGGAATGTGGTCGCGACCGCCGGGGTCGACGGATTCTTTGACCGGAGTACTTTTTCCGCCTGGAAACCAGAGTGCAAACAATCCTGCAGACCGCAAAACCAAACCCGTTATATTCCCTCACGTCTCATTACGTACGAAGGAAGGACCCCAAGACTGCTGTCACTAGGTAGGTACGTCATGAGTCTAATGTCTTTTCTAATTTCCAACTTAAATCCTTCCCATCCAACTTCAAGCGGCACGGTAGTCCTTGACACGTGGCCGCCAAATGCCATGGCGTTGGGAGAATCCTTCACATCCACCACACGGCATACGCCACAAAGTAGCCAATCAAGATTGCACATTTTTAACAGGTCTCTGATGACCAGTCACCGATGCCTAAGGCGGCTGATGAAATCGGTCGCGCGGATCTGGCAGCGTGCTGTTGCACGTATGCTGAGGATCAGGATCCAACCCCTTTTCGAGGCCAGTCCACCAACCGGATAACTAACGCCCAACGAGTTTTTCCTTTTCCTTGACTACCACTTCTGCGTCTCTGCATGATTCATATTCTCCCCTCGCCATTCACTTTCACTCTTCGAGATTATCGAAGCTATCCTACATGCATGGGAATTCCTTTCTAGCAACCTGATGCCGAAGCTGGTCTATGTACCTACCTCAGAGTAGGTGGTAGCCAGGGCTTGGTTGGGATATGGGCATCTAGCTCCACCTGAGGCGTCGACTCCATTTCGGCGCGCGCTGAGACGCAGATATTATGTGGCGATGGTATCCTTCGTGACCTCGACCGATGGTGTATCATGGACGGCTTGGTCTAGGTGCTCCTCGAACTTGCCTTGGAGGCATGTAGCTACTGGAACTACTAGTCTGCTAGGCTGGGATCCCCGCCTGCACCTCATCAGCTGGTATAATACCCTGGCCGGTGGAAGAAGGCGAGGGACGCATTGCCCCGCGAGCACGCATCGTTCCTAAATGAGAACATCCCTGTTCATGAACTGCGTCGTCCTGATCAAGGTCCTGAGTTTGGAAGGGATCTGGTAACATCGGTAAGCTGGACCACATCATAACCAAATCCCCATGAAGCCATCCATGTGACCTTCAAAGGTCCAGAAAGACACGTTTTTATCTCAAAGGTGACATGAGGTTCCCAGTCGTCTCTGCAGTCCCATCTGGGTCTGGTCGTCTGTAAGGATCCCTCGCATACCCCTGGGATGAACCTGGGTTTCTGAGCAATTGTCAGCACGAAAGCAGTCACTGCGAAACCAAGATGTGGGAGGGAAGCGAGTGGGGTGTGATGTGTCCTGGCCAGGACATTTAGAGGAAGAAGGAAGTTGGGAAGGAGGAGCAAGGGGGGAAGGAGATGGTAGCTGACGTGGAGGGGGTCGTCCAGAAGGGGCCTCAACCATGACTAGCCGCGATGTGGAGGTCGCCGAGGAGGTCGGAGTTCAAGATGAAGCAGCCCCTCAGATTACCCCCTGAAGCGTGGAGGCCGTCTGGCCGACGAGCAAGAATACGGACCCGTTATTTCTGTCCGCAGTATAGAGGAGGCGGCGTGTGATGAGCAAGACAAGGAAGGTCTCGCACATCACAGCTCATGCAATCGAGGTTATCGACGAGATGGAGTACGCTGTGGAGCTCAAGGTCCAGCGTGCATCGCACCTCAACTCTCGCGACTTGGAGGCCATTGACAAGGAGGACGCCGAGCCTATGTTCCCCTCGCGCGACGTTGAGGTAGAGGAAGGAGATCTATCATAAGGAAGCTGGAGAGACATTCATCCTGTGCGACCTCGACGTAACGGATCCCTACGACGAGCCAGAGAAACGCGGCAACGGCGATGGCCAGCGCCCCAACAAGCATGTCGGAATCAATCTGCCAAAGGGGCACATCAAGCCTAACGGCAAAGGGGCATCAATCCCACGAAAACACCTCCTCAAGCTAGTGCAGGTGACGAAATCGACAGAGAGCAGAGGCGAGGATCTGGTAGACAGGGCTGACTGGGTCGCTAAGGAGCACCGGGCCGAGGACAGGCGGATCCTGCAGGAAGGATGAAAAGCTGGACCCGCCCGACGCGAGGGCGGATCGCTACGCTAACGAACAGTAGCACAGGTTCGTTAATTCGGACAGCAAGAACGATATGAAGAGTTTGGATCGGGGAGGGGGGGAGCAAGGACTATCACGGTGGTAATGATGAGAACTAGCATAGCTGCAAAGACTACCACGACACTAACAGCAAGGGCACTCACCCCTCTCACCTAAGAGCAAAAACCATCACTGCAATGACTATCACGACAACGGCGGGCGCTACCATTACGCGAAAGGGTTGCTACGCTGTGGCGGAGTTGCTACCATAGGTTATTGGATGGTTTCATCTGTCTTTGTGTGTTTGTGTGTGATACAAAGGACTTGGGCGTTTGGCGAAGGATGTAAAGGAGTGCGAGGGAGGACATCGGGGCGGGCCATACCATCCTTTCTTCCTTCCTTCCCTTAGTGCTGAAACATAACGGCCCTCGCTTGAAAGCTGTCTCTCATTCCCTCCCCTGATGAAAACATGTTAAACAGGCCCCGGAGAAAACCCCGCCGGAGTCGACATCTTGTCTCAACGATGACGTTTCAGAAGCTCAACCTGTACCAAAAGCATCTATCGACCGTTGCGCTGTTAAGTTGCATGCCCACTGTCTCGAATAGTCGCTATAACGTAATCTATCACCTTCCGGGACAAACCACCTTCCGGGACACTTTTCTGCCCCGCACCCCACCCCCTCGACTTTGGACGCACCTC
>PYST01000039.1:80909-181640 GCA_003049485.1 Ophioceras dolichostomum | reverse complement strand
GAATCAGGATCATCCCCGACACCGCCCACACGGCGTTCCACAAAGCAGCCCAGTACTTCAAGATCAAGCTGCACCTCGTCGCCTGTCCGGCGCCAAACTACCAGGTGGACGTCTCCCGCGTCGGCCGGCTCATCAACCCCAACACCATCCTCCTCGTTGGGTCGGCCCCCAACTTCCCGCACGGCATCATCGACGACATCGCCGGCCTCTCGCGGCTCGCCCTCCGCCGCTGCCTCCCCCTGCACGTCGACTGCTGCCTCGGCTCGTTCCTGGTCCCCTTCCTGCACCGCGCCGGCTTCGAGACGCAGGCCTTCGACTTCCGGCTCCGCGGTGTCACCTCTATCAGCGTCGACACGCACAAGTACGGCTTCGCGCCCAAGGGCAACAGCACCGTCCTCTACCGCTCCGCCGACCTGCGCAGGTACCAGTACTTCGTCTCCCCGGACTGGGCCGGCGGCGTATACGCCAGCCCCGGCGTGGCCGGCTCGCGGCCCGGCGCCCTCATCGCCGCGTGCTGGGCGAGCATGATGAAGGTCGGCGAGGCGGGCTACCTGGACTCGTGCGTGACGATCGTGGGCGCCGCCAAGAAGATGGTCGAGCGTATCGCGTCGTCCCCCGTCCTCGCCGCCGGGCTGGAGGTCATGGGGAAGCCCCTGGTCAGCGTCGTAGCGTTCCGCGCGCGAAACCTCAACATCTACGACATCGCGGACGCCATGAGCGAGAAGGGGTGGCACCTCAACGCGCTCCAGGGGCCGCCGGCATTGCACATCGCCTTCACCATGCCGACCGCGAGGGCGTGGGAGCGCCTCGCGGCGGACCTGGAGGCCGTCGTCGAGGGGGAGAGGGAGAAGGAGCGCGCGCGCATCGCTGAGGGTAAGGGCGCTAAAGGCGCCGCCGTCGGCGAGGCTGCTGCGCTGTACGGCGTCGCGGGGAGCTTGCCCAACAAGAGCCTCGTTGTTGACCTGGCGAGTGGGTTTTTGGACATTATGTACAAGGCTTGATTGAGTTGGGATTGAGTAGGTACGTTAGGGGTAAGGGGGCGGCCGGTTGGCAGGTAAACAGGCTTCTCGCTCACGCACACACGGTTTTTGCTTAGGATATTTATTAATATGGTAGCAGCTCTCGCAACGTTGTGGAGGTTTTCTTGTCTTTTTTTTTTGGTCTTTCTTTTTCTTCATTCTTTCTCTCAGCACGCTTTCGCGCTCAAGCAGACGGCGTTCTGGCGCTTCTCTTGCTTCCTTTTTGTCTTCCCTTTCTTTTTGTAGTATCATCACTGCCATTCGTTCACTCGTCGCCTTTACCTGTGCCAATAATATATAGAATCAAGCGAACAGAGTCAGCTCTGCCTTTCTCTCACGCGAGCGTGCGTTTTCCTGGAAAGCCCGTCCACCGTTACCGGCGGTTTCAAACCAGCATGTTCTGGCTCTAGGTGCTTATATAGTTTAAGATACCTCCACTACTATATGATCGTTGTGTATGTTATCGGTAAGACAAAGACAGGCCGCCAACACAAGCCAGCCAGACCAAAACACCAGTGGAACTGAGAAGACAAAAAGGCCCACCACATACAAAAGTGCCTCCAAACCCAAAAACTCTCGGGATGATGATTGATGACCCTTCACCCAAAAACCAGTCCAGCCAGCCAAACCAGTCCATGGCGGTAATTTTTGTTGTTGAACTTTTTCTCTCCGCCTCCTCTCTCCTCCTCTCTTCCTTCCTTCCTTTCTTTACCTGCTTATCAACGAATGTCCTGTTTTGAGAATGCCCACCGAGCCAACCACCATCCACCGACCACCGACCCACACACCCGAAAAAAGGCGCCGTTTCTGATGCTTTGGAGACATATAGGAAGAAGAAACATGACCGTAGACCATGAAGGGGGGGAACATAGGATATAGGTCGAATAGATTATAAAGATGGTAGATGGTGGAGGAAAAAGAGACTCCAGCAAAAGAGTAAGTAGGTAGAGAGCTCTTTTTCCTCACCACGCCACCACTCTCCACCACTCAACCACGCCAGCCTGCCACTAACATTTTCACATCTCACTATCCCGCCGCCTGAGCCCGCCGATGATGTCGTCACCCTCACCCCCACTAGCCGTCGTGGGCGGCGAAGGGTTCACGACGGACTCGGCGTCGCCGACCTGCTTCCTCTCCGAGACCTCGAGGCTCTTAAGCCGCTTCTGGAGCCTGTATCGCAGCGGTAGCGTCAATCCTTGGGACGGGCCGTCCCTCATGACTGCTGATTGCTATTGGAGAGGCTCCGAGGAGCTGGAGAGCCGGTTGAGGTGGAGGTAGACGTCCGTCCCGTACCTGATAAGGGGGAAGTGATGAGAAGAAGGGTTAGTGGCAAGGTCAGTCAGACGGGAATCCGCCCCCCTAAGTCCCTCCTCCCCCGGCTCCGCCTTGGGGGGCACGTAGCAAGAACCATAAAAGGGAGACAGACACTACCGCCGTGACGAAAAAAAAGGGGAAGAACAAGAAGAAAATAACTCACCCTTCCATCGATATCAGCTTCAAATCACCCCCGAAATACCTCGCATACAGCCTCGAGATAGGCAAACCGTACCCAAACCCAGCCATAGGCGCCTTGAAATCGCTCTTATCGAAGTCCGGGTCCAGGTTCGGCGTCCTGTCGACCGTCGTGTACATGTACGTCCACACGAGGGGTATCGCGCTCCGTGGGATCCCCCCTCCCTCGTCCGAGATCTTGATCGTGATGTCCTCCTTCCCCTCGGCCACGATCACCTTGGTCACGGGGAACTCTTGCTTGTCCTGCCCGTGCGTCTCGACGACGGCCCGCAGCGAGTTCTTGAGCGTCTCGAACAGCATGTGCGACAGGTGGCCCGGGACGTACATGAAGTTGATGTCCGGGTTGCACACGAGCTGGATCCGGGGCGCCTCGAACAGGCCGTAGTGGTCCTCGCAGACGAACCTCGCGTTCTCGATGGCCTCCTGCGCGAGGTCGCGCACGTTGGCGCGCGTGCAGATGATGCCCACGTACGTCGGGTCGCGGTAGTGGCTCTGGTCCGTCAGCGCGATGTGCTGGCCGATCAGCATGCGGATGCCTATGCGCGACATGTAGAACCGGTCCAGGAACGACTGCATGTTGTTGTCGATCTGCATGCGCTGCCGCCGCCGCTTGTACTCGAGGATGCCCTGCGCCATGGTCGTCACCACGCCGTCGTGCCGCCTCTTGATCTTGTGCAGCGTCTGCGCGAAGCGCTGGTTGTACAGCTGCAGCTCCGGGGGCCAGTCGCCGACGTCGTCCACCATGGCGAAGTACCGCCGGGCGGAGACGTGGTGTTTCTTGGTTGCGTGGCCGCCGCTGCCGTTGCTACCGCCGTGTTGCTGTGTTCCCCCTCCCCCTCCTCCTCCGCCCCCGTGGCCCCCCCATGAGCTGTACATGCCCTCCTCGATGCTGGGGTTCGGCGTCGCTTCTGAGAGCATGCGTGAGATCTTGCCGCTGTTCTTTGAGGGCTTCATCAGTCGCTCCCGTACGGATTTCTCGAGCTTTGGCCTTGGGAGCTGTGTTATTTCCTGTCCTCCCCCCGAACGCAGTGTGTTAGCTGGTGTAGGTGGCCAGGTGGTGAAGAGGGAGACTCGAGGTCGGGTGATCTCAGGGGATGCTAGACAGGGAGGGCAATGCCACCATACCTCGAACGACTGCGCATACCAGTCTTGCACCTTCCTAACCGAGGGCATGTCGCTCAACCCGTCCGGCAACCTGTCGAGCTCCTGAACGCGGTGTGCTAGTCGGATGGGGAGCTCCTCGGCGAGGAACTGCGAGGCTCGAAACAGAGTCCCTGCATAGAGTCACCGAGCGGGGTGCCCATAGCTGTAAGCGTATGTGCGGGCGTAGTAAGGGACGAATTGGGGAGACCACATGGGAGAAAAACTTGCCTACAGAGGGCTTCTCGCCGAATTGGACCATCTGCCTCAAGCTTACGCCAGTTGCCGGGAAACTGGCGTAGTGCTTGATGGTGTCCATCAATCTCTCCGTCTTCTTCCACGACATCTTGGGTGGCGGGGGTGAGTCAACGCTCCGCCGTACCCTTCCTCCAGGACCAAAGATCTTGCCGCCACGAGGACTGCTGGAGCAAAGAAAAAGGAAACAATCTCAAGTTGATCGCGTGTCCTTGCAGCTTTGCCTAGCTCAGAGAGAGGCCCATAGAGTTCCGGTAGGATCCGGGGCGAAGTGGTTGGTCAATGGGTTGAGTCAACAGGGTTAGCTTGGCGGTCCCTCGGGAGGCAGGCTTGGGACGTTTGGCGTGTGGTAGGGTGCGTGATGCATCCAGTGTGGGAGAAAAGAGTGGAGAACAGCCGGGACCGAGGCTATGATTGCGGACAGCGGGAGGCGGCAGGCGACGGAAGCGTTGGGGTTTGTCGGAATGACGCAAGCGGATCGGTTTATCTGCGGCGTGGGAATAATAGAAGGTCAATAGGGATATTCCTTTGTGGGGATGAGGTTTGCGGCAGTATTGTCGAGTCTGGTATACAGTATAAGGGACTTTGTGAGAATATTAGGGCGAAGTACAAGGAACGAGCTGAGCTGACCAGCCCCATTGGAGGTAAGGCGAGAAGGAGGCGAGGGGTTGATGGTGGGAGGAGAACTTACAGTGCTTGAAAAGAAGAGGGCTGCACAGACTCCCAATCATAAGCAGCTGGGGGAGTTTTGATCGAAGCAACCACAGGCAGGAGACACTAGGTGCTTGCTCCAGGCTGGTCCTAGCTGCTACTTTGTATAAAGCTGCTGAAGCTTAGGTGGTGCGGGACTTTTTTTTCTTCTCATTTCTGGAATCTCCCCCTCAACTCCTAGCTAGCCACTAGTGGTGAGAGCATGGTCCCATGTTAGGCCAAATCTGGCCCAGCTTCCCCACATTTTCAGCACTGGAGCACTGGAGCACTGGAGCACAGCTGCAGCTGGGTGTTTGATCTCCGAACTGCCGTCACTGTGGGCGAACCCGTCCAGCTCCCCGGTTCTTGCAAGCATTGAAACTGAACATTCCTCTTCGGCGAGCATGTGACTGTGACGACAGGTGAGAATCGCCGCACCAGTTTGTGCAACAATACCAGACAAGGTATCATGAATTGCTGAAGACCACTAGCAGGCTAGAAACTACTCTGTCTCAGGAAGGCTTCCTGAGAAAAAGAGACATGGAAGATCCAAATGCACGGCAGTCTCATCTCTTCTAGTCTCCTATTCCCCGGCCCGCCGACGGCGGGCCATCGGAAGGCCTCGGATTCAGAAGCCGGGGGTCCACCTCCGGCTCCCTTCAGCGCTAGCTAGTCGTGCTAGTCTCTCTGTTTTGCTACACTATAGGTGTGTGTTTCTCCGCGCTTTGGCTGTTGCTGTCCGAGCTGTCTTGTTGTACAACTCAAACCGGCAAGAAGGACCGTGACAGGATTCCATCCTTACTGCGTCCATGTGGGTCAGTCACACTCTCCTCTATGCGGGGAGGAGGGGAAGAGCTCCAAAAATCAAAACCATTCAGCACAGAGTGGCTGGACGTTCACCCAACGCCCGGTCGACCGAAATTCTAAACAGTATCTCACCCTCTCGACGGGAAAATTAATTCGCCCGTTTTGGGGTAAACTTTCAACATTGGAACCTCACAGCATCGTTCGATTCCGAAGGCTTAGCTCTCCCCGGGCTCTGAAGTGTCTCACGACATGGATCACCAGCTTGGGGCGGAGGAGGACGAGGGTAATGAGAAATGGACGCGGTCGTCTGCTGGTGCTGCTGATGAGATCTCCAGTAGATCACGCGAGCGTCACGGTTCTGGCTCTGGCTTCTTCAGGGTTACACCAGCCGCCACCGCTGCCGAGGCCGCCGCCACCACCACCATCAAAGCGGCGGCCAATCGAAGCCTTGGCCCCCGTGATGACATTGGCTTCCAATATGCGGGGCACTCCAATGGCAGCGGCATCACCAGCCCCGCTGGCCGAGACCAACGCAACAACAACTCACCTATCGCGAGGCCGTCTGCAATCAACGTAACCCAATCAGGGCTCAGCAAGGCTCCCGCGCGGCGGAGGATCACTCTGAAAGTCGACAGCAGCGAGGAGTTGGCTGAGCTGCGAGAATGCGAGGCGCGTGGTCGCCGTGACCGCCTTTCAGCTTCAGGAGCTTCGTCTGCTTCATCAACTTCATCAGCGCCGTCACCCGACTCGACCTTGCCATCATCACTCTCGCAGATGAGTCTGCACCACGTGCTGGGCATCCACAACTCGCCGCAGTCGCCCCTGCAACGGCAATTCTCATCGTCTCTCTCATCCCAGGGCGCGAATTTGAAGCCGAGTCCTATCATCACGCCACATTCCGATGTAGCCGGTGCGGGCTCGGTTTTGGTGGACGGGGAGAGTGCCGCGTCTCGCCCGTCGACTTCGGCGACAGCGGAGAGCAGCAGCAGCTGGAGCAAGCGGGGCAATGATTTCCAGTCTATGCCGTCATATCGCCCTGGCGAGGAGGACGATGGCATCGATGAGGGAGACACCAGCGACGCCAGCGGCGACGACGTCAGTCAGATCAGGACCTTGGACCTCGACACGGCAATCAAGACGATACAGATCATAAGGAGAGAGTACGTCGTTTTCCGCCTCGAGGAGATGGCAGGCCACCTAAAAGCCCCTTCTAAGAGCCCGGGCCACGTGAGCCTTGACTACGACGACCTCGTGGCCCTGGAGGACCACCTGAACGGCATGCACCGCATTCTGTACGGGCGGGATCCCTCGGCTGGCGTCTCCGCTGCTGGAAAGAGCCCCTTCCCTGGCGGCAAAGAGCCGGCCGTTCTTCGCTCCGCTACAGATATGCCCTCCGGAACACGCAGTGGATTCACTCCGCGACCGCCACAACGGTGGTCGGCGCCGCCGGGACCCGTGGATGTTATCTTTGGCAGTCCACCACGACCCCACCCTCACCCAAAATTTTCTCCAAATACGGCTCTCTCCAAGAAAATCGGCGATGGTCCCGCTCCAGAGCCTAGGGTGCTGATACCCGGAGCTGCTGCTGATGCTGCCGCTGCTGCTGCCTATCTCCCTGAGACACCCACAACCCCCGAGTCCAAGTCGCCACCACTCTCAGACCCTGCCGTCTTCGAACCATTGAATCCCAAAGCGAAGCGACAGGTGTCGACTCCCCGCCCTGCCTACGCTGTATTGAAGCGCAATGACTCTCCAATCGACATGCCCGTTGTGTTTGCTGGAATTCTTGCCGAGGCCAAGGAGCTCTCTGAGGAGCTGGAGACTGTGTATAAGAACCTCAACGACCGCCGGGAGGAGAACGAGGCAAGTTCTTATCCCCGCTTGTCCTATTTTACACATCTCGCTTTCTCTCGCAGTGGTACTAACTTCTGCTCACCCTCCAGCATCTCTGGCGACTACTCGCCGAGGGGAGAGATCGTGATGCTTGTCGAATCCAGGACCTTCAGGGGCGAATTGAGGAAGTGTATGTCTACGTATTCCCATTTCGTTTATGCGCGCAAGTGATGATGCCTGAGCTAACAGATCCAGCAGCGAACTATACATCAAAGAGAACGAAACAGAGCTCGAGCACCTCCGACTGCAGATGCTAGCCGTCGACGTGCAGTGCAGTCAGTTCATACCACAAGGCGTCGACCCTGGATTCTTTGACAGCATCAAGAACTGGAAGGCCGAGTTCGAGGTCATCAAGAAGCGGTGGGAGGTCCGGAGGGAGCGCAGCCGCAGCGTGCGCGACGATACGGCTTCGATGGCCGCTTCGTTCGCCTCTTCGTCTTCGGTCCCGGCGACGACCGCAACGATGACCACATCGACAACGACTACCACCACTACCACTACTACCACGCCTGTTCTGCCGCAGAGCCCGACGGGTTAGAGCACCGCGGGCCGGCAAGGCTGTTATATACGACGAAAGGTGCCATATTTACGACGGAGGAGGCTATTCTGCTCCTCTGATTGACTGCTACTACCCCCACCCCCAATTCCCGATTTGTTTCCATGGCGTACAGAAGATATCCACCTGCCCTGCTCTTCCCATGATATCCCCCTTGCTGTGAAAGACCGTCCTCTTTCTCCTTACTTCCTTCTATCTCCATTGTCTTTTCTGAGTAACCACCACGATTCCCCACCTTTCCCACTCATGGCATATTGGGAGCGTTATCGTTGAACGGCTTACACAAACTTGAGCTAGACTGCTTGCGCTGTCCGACTTGATGGACGATGGATGACGGACGATGATATGATCAATTATGAAATATACCCCAGCATAACATTGCGCAGACTTAAGAAGACTTATACCCCTTTGGACTGTTGTCAACATCGCAGATAGTGTCATAGAATGAAATTGAGTGCTCTGCTTTATATTTATTTTACGCTAGTTAGCTCTAGGCTCTAGCATACAGCAAGTCCCTCCTATGCAAGAGTGAAAGAAGGAGCCACGCCCCCCTCCTCCCAATCATGCCGTCACCGCCACCGGCGGCGGAGCCTGCTCCTTCTCATACTGCCACTCGCCACCATACAGCACCTCCGTCGCCTGCGGCACCTTCGGCGGGTCCACGTCCCGACGAAACACGTATCTGCGGAAGAAGTACAAGAAGCTGGCCCAGCCGTACGCGACCATGTCCCTCGAGCGGACGTCGAACACGGCGTCCAGCTCCTCGAGCGTCTTCTCCTTCGTCTCGGGCACGAGGAACAGCACACCAAAAAAACCCACAATATTCCAGCCGGCGTACCACCCGAACGCGCCCTGCGGCTTGAGCGCGTTCAGCAGCGACGGCCAGGTGACGGACAGCACGAAGTTGAAGAACCACGTCGTCGCCGTCGCGAGCGACATGCCCAGCGGGCGGACGTACAGCGGGTACGCCTCGGCCGAGTAGGTGAAGGGCACGGGCCCTTCTCCGGGCGAGTAGACCATGCCGAACAGGTAGATGCCCAGCGCGATGCAGGCTATGTGCGCCGTGGAGGTCTCGGGGATCCAGAACGAAAACCCTGTGAAGAAGAGGAAGAGCGACATGAGCGGGAAGGTCGATAGTAGCAGGTTGCGGCGGCCGAACCGGTCGATGGTGAAGAATGCGGGGAGGGCGAAGAGGAAGTTGATGACGCCCCAGCCGAGCGAGGCGGAGAGGGCGGAGACCTCTGAGAGGCCTGCGCTGAGGAAGACCTCGGAGGAGTAGTAAGCTGTGTTAACGAAATCGTGTCAGCACTTTTTTGTTTTGCTTTTTGTTTCCGTGTTTCAGGGGAAAGCTGTCTGTGTTGAGTGTGAAGATGAACACACGAAACATACCGATAACGTTCACACCACAGAACTGCTGCATGAACATGACGACCTCAGACGCAACCATCGCATTGCGGTTCCGCCTCACAGTGAACAGCTCCCTGGCGCGGCCCCACGCGCTCTCCCTCCCCCCCTGCGTCTGCGTCTCGCGCTCAGCAGCCAGCAGCACATCCATATAAAACAGATCCCGCGCAGCCTGCACCTTCTCGTGCCTGAGCTTACATATTGCCCTGTACGCGTCCGCGTGCCTGTCCTTCGTCAAGTACCACCTGGGACTCTCGACGCACAGCGGGATGAGCAGGCAGACGAGCACGGCGGGCAGGGCCGCGGAGCCCATCATCAGCCTCCAGTTCAGGCCCAGCCCCTGCTGCACCCCAACAGGGTCGGGCACGAAGTAAAAGGCCAGGTCGGCGACGTACCCGAGCATGATGCCCGCCGCGGTCCAGACCTGCCACTGCATCACGAGCGCGCCGCGGAGTTTGGGGGGCGCGCACTCGGCGGCGAAGATGGGCGTCGTGGCGGATTTGGGACCGATGCCTAGGCCGAGGAAGAAGCGGGCGATGAACATGTGGTACCAGTTGTTGGTGAATGCTTGCCAGAGGCAGGCTAGGGCGGAGACTATATAAATTTTGAAGAGTTAGTTGGATATCTAGGTGCCTAGGGAAGATAAGTAGGTCGGTAAGTAGGTATTATCCCATTTTAACCCTGAGCTGAGAAAAGGGGCTAGACGCAAAGACTTCGGCGAGGGTGAGAGAGAGAGAGAGAGACGGCCAGCCAGCCCAATAAGCCACCAGGCAAGTAAGGGACATCAGTAAATAATACTCACTAACGCAAGAAATAAACACCGTCCCCCTCCTCCCAAACGCCCTGTTCATAGGAGACGTCAACCAGCAGCCCAGCACGGCGCAGCACAGGTACGGCGCCGAGTTGGTGAGGCCCAAAAGCCACGAGTCCCTGCCGCTCCCGCCGTCGCCGATGCCGAACTGTTTTTTATAAAACCCTTGCGCGCCGTTCACGACCGTCTCGTCCATGCCCTGCACGGCGGCGCAGAGCGAGCATATCGCGATGACGCCGTAAAGCATGCGCGGGTTGGACCACTTGTGCGTGTCCTCGCGCTTGAGGACCGAGCGCTCGTGGTCTGTCAGCTGTTCGGGGAGGCCACTGTAATCATCATTGTTTCTCCTCTTCTCTTCATCGCCGTTGTCCGAGGAGGAGGAGGAAGGGAGGGAAGAGCTGTTGCTGTTGCTGTTCCGCCCCGCGATGACGGCTCCCAGACGGAACGCCCGGACGTCTTCTGGGTCCGTGAGGCCGTGGCGCGCGCAGAACTGCTCGCCCATGTGGGCGAGGCGCGCGGGGCTGAAGCCCGCGAGCGGGTTGCTGAGCCTCGCGTTCGCCTCGCGGCGCTGCTGGTCGTCGTCCAGCGTGGAGGGGCCGCCGCCCCGGGCGCCCATGTGCGCCATGCTATCGACGCCGCCGCTGTTGTTTTCATCGTCGCGGTGCTCGACGGAGATGCCGCCGTCTGATGCTGACGACTTGCGGTGCCCATCAGGGGGGCTGCTGATCTTGTTGTCGGCTGGTTTCTTTTCTTCGGGGTTGGTCGACATTCTGTATTTCTACCGCTGTTCTTGCCCTTTTCGCCTCGATGGGACCGGGCAATGATAGAGTCACTAAGAGGAGGTTCAGGGGGGGATAGGCAGTAGTTAATAGATAGATGGCAGATGTCTGAGCGACTCTGAGCGACTATGATCTAGTACTGGGCAGATAGAGATATAAGTACCATGAACCATGAACGCCCGTTGAACACACCTTATCTAGAGTCGAGGACGTTAAAAAGAGTGCGTACGCTCGAAAGTTTATATCTACAACGTCCACCTCCGCAGGGACTGCTCCATCCAGGTCCATGCCCACGCTCCCACGCACGTCAGACGTTTTGACAGCGCGGGAGAAGAGGTAGAGCTCTGTCGAACTTGACGTCATGGCGTCTGGCAACCTTCCCGACAGATGAGACATGCAGTACGCATCCACCATCTAATCGGTGCGTCGAAAAACCGGAGTTGCTAGATCAGTTTGCCATGGTCTTCTCACCATCGCCGTTGCTGAGGCCGGCCCCCGGATATACAACGGTCATCGCCATGGCATCCATCCAGCGGTAAGCCATTGAGGCCCTAAGGCAGCTTGTCGCGTGCTGTCTCTGCGGCTCGCAAGTCGCATCCGAGTAGCTTCGGGGATGCCGGCACACCTCACTAGCTGCAGTTGAACGTGTGCTTCTCTGCAGGAGGCTTTGGGAGTATGGGGAAGGATGACGTTTGGGACATCTTGACAAGCATCCACAAGCTTCTCCCTCCCGTGCTTGGGTGCCTCAGTGGAGCATCAGCGGAACATTAGTGGAGCCTTACAGCGCAGATCAAGCTCTCTTGGCGATCTCTCAAGCGATCTTCCAGTTTCTCAGCAGTTCCTAGCCGGTTCTTAGCAGGCCTTATCAGCGCAGAGGTGGGGAAAACAACCAGACACCGCTACCCTCCATTGTGTTCATCTGGAGTCTGGATACTCTGGGTCACTTTGAAGTACCAACTTCCTGATTTTTCTCCAGGTCTCCAGAGTCTCTGGCAGGAGGCAGGCTGAGAGGCCGTGGAGTCTAGAGATTCTTGCATCATACTGTGGTAATAGGAAAATTCATCTTGACTCGTGAGCTGCGTTAGGGAAGGGTTAGTCGGGTCAGGGGAAGTTGGGGTAGGCAGAAGTTCGAGGATGATCCTGGATGGCGACGAAAGTTTGACGCCACCATTTTGTGAAGAGCGCACTGAAAAGTCGACCAGGTTCCTCCGGACTTACACCGCAACCCGGGCTATTGGATACCATGTACTAGAGAGAATCGGCTAGGTTGTATAGGTACCTTACGTAGGTACCTAGGTAGGTAGTCTGTCATAACTGGCGAAAAGGACGCAAGTGCGTTGCTGTGCGAACCGCCATCACGGATTGTGTCCAGTAGCTGAGAAAGGTCGACATCTGCCTCATTCCATAGTTGATCCTCTCCACGTCTATCTAAACTCTTGGGTCCATCCATTCCCATAGCTTCCGAGTGCCAACCTAGGTAGGTCGATTGAAAAAAAAAAGGTCGTAAATAAATCTGGTCGTATACATCATCAGAAGAGAAAAAAAGGGCCATGACAAAGATAAAAAGACAACAGAAGTAAAGCCCCAATCAACTGAGCCACCAATCAACCAAGCCCAAGAGAAGCACGTCATGAAAAGTCATTAATCGTTGCAATTCCCCCCCTTCACAGGCCGTAGCCCAAATAGGCAACCACCAAGTAGCCCCTCCCTCCCATGTTGTTCGTGTTCGTCCAGTCCAGTCCATCAACCATCAAATACCCTTGGGAGTAAGGAACTCGCCCCAGGTAGGGCCCCTGTCGATCGATGACCCAGACGTCGGCGGCACAGCGAGGCTCTGCCTCCGTGCGGCGGTGGACGTGCTGCGGTCCGCCTCTCGATCCCGGGTGCGGTCCCGTTCCCGGTCCTTGTCCTTGTTGTCCCTGTCCCTATCCCTATCTCGGTCCCGATCCCGATCCCTCTCCCGGTCCCGCCTCTCCCGCCTGTCCCAATCTTTATCCCTATCCCGCCTCTCCCAATCTCTATCCCTCTCCCTCTCTCTGTCCCTCTCCCTCTCCCTATCTCTATCCCGATAATCCCTGTCCCTATCCCGATCCCGCGTGCTGCGATCCCTCTCCCTCTCTTTGTCACGCTCCCGCTCACGCTCACGATAACCCCCTGGCCCCAAACCCAAACTCCCCGTCGACATCCTCGGACCCATCCCCGTCGTACCCGTCCCCGTCCCCGTCCCCGTCCCAACTCCAACTCCACTACCATCAACGCTAGCCCTATGAGCATGAGACCCCGTCGACCTACCAGGCACGAACGAAGCCTGGCCCGGATGATGATGCAGACTCATATACACCTTATCAGGCCTCTCCCTCTCCCGATTCCGCAACGGCGACCTCTCCCGGAACGACGGCACCGACGCCAGCTGCTCGGGGCTGAGCAGCGTCGTTGATCCTCCCGCCCCTGTCACCGCCGCCCCCGTCGTCGAGATGGGAGGAGGCGCGAGAAGCATCCCTCCTCCTCCACTCCCACTCCCCACCGACCCAGCCACCGACCCGGTCACCGACCCAGCGACCGAGCCCGCGGGAGACAGCGGACTCGGCTGCGGCGGTGACGTCGCGCTACCGCCAAACCCCAACGACCCCTGCCGCGGCACGCTGTGCGAAAGTCCATGATGCGTGATGTCCACGCCCTGACTATACCGCCTCGACGGCATCGGGCTCGCGTTGCGCCCACCGACACTGCCAGTCGTGCTCCAGCCCCCGACCGACGACGACGCACCACCGACGGGCGGAGGAGGCAGTTGCAGCTGCGTCCTAGTAGGCATACCGGGGCCCGAGAGCGAGGCGTGGCGCGACTGCAGCAGCAGCGGCGCGGTAGCGGCAGCAGCAGCAGTGGCCGGGAAGTCAGTGTCGTGGGGCGACATGCCGCCTGTCACAGACATGCCTCCCGTGACGGATCCTCCCGCCGAGCCGGAGCCGGCGGGCGAGTCTTCGCGGGGCGACTGTGGCGGGAACCTCCAGTCGCCGCCGCTGCTGCCGGAGCCGGCGCGGGTTTTGGAGCGGTAGGCGCCGCCGTTGTGGTTGTCGTAGTAATGCTGCTGCTGCTGGAGGGTCTGGAGCTCGCGGGAGGTGGGGAGGGAGGAGATCAAGGGGGGCGGAGGGGCGGGGTAGCGGGATTGCGCGGTGGGGAGGGGTGAGGAGCGGAGGGGCCATTGTTGTGTTTGGGTTAGCCACTGGGGTTGTTGCTGTTGATGATGCTGCTGGGGCTGGCCGCCGCGCATCGTCGTGGTGAGAGCCACCGCTGACGTCGTCGGAGACAGAGACGACGCGGACGCGTTCGACATGGAGGAAAGCGGTGTCGGCGTCGTGCCTGCGGTCATTTGTCCGGCGGCCACCACCTTGGTGGTGGCGTTGTTGGTGTCCTCGAAGAAGTCCTCGAGGGCTTCGTCGAGGATCTTGCGGGACTTCTCGTTCGGCTGCTCCGGGAAGAGGTGCCGTGTGATCTTGCGGGGCATGCGCTCTGGCTTGCTCACTCGCACTCTCCCCTCGCTGTCGATCGACGTGGTCTCGACGCTCAGTGGGTGGGCGAGCACGATGCCCTCGAGGCGCTCGGCCTCCTCCTGAGGGTAGGCTTTGATGATGGTGGTGAGCCAGTGGGCGAAGCCCGCTGGCGTTAGGCCTGGCACGCTTGGGCGGGAGTGGGCGTCTGGCTGGACGAAATGGTACTGGCATCCAAGACTGAAGGCAGGTACAGAGGCAAGGGTTGTTGTGCTTGGTTAGCATGGCACATACTATCGGAATTTAACGTTTCTTCATCGAAGTATTGAGGTATTGGGGGTACTCACTCTTGATACAGATCCGCGATCCTGTCAAGTATGCGCTCACCCTTGGCCTCGAAGATGCCTAGATGTTCCGGGTTGGAGTCAACCGTCCGTCAGCATCAGGTTGCTTTCATGAGCAAACGGCGATTTACCTGGTAGGGAGTTTAAAGGGTACGCGTGTCGGGGAGGGGGACTACTGACTTAAAAACGGGATTGCCTCGTTCTGCAGCCGATGTTGCCTGTAGTACAGAGCCATCTTCCCAGGGGTCACGACGATGCTCCTCCGAGGATTGAACTCGGCAACCTAAGTGATCCAGTCAGAGAGAGTGCCCGAGACATGTCTTTGGGCAGCCGACGACGAGGCTTGAGATGGATATTATTCTCCAGTGGTGAAGGACGACTCACGATAAAGTCAGCAAGACCCCGGAGGACATCCTGAAGCCTACTAGTCGGCTGGTCGTTCTTGTCAAAGAGCTCGCCCCAGCTCTCCTCAACGATACCAGACAGCGTCCGAGGGCTGTGAGGGCTCTGCAGGGGCGGGCTCGGCGGCGGCTTGGGCACCCCACTGATGATATCCATGGCGCGGGCGGCAACCGAAACTGGTACGGGCGACATGACGGCTTGCTTCGGCGTCGGCGGCGGGCTGCTTGGTGTGGAGATGGAAACGGCGGGAGACTCCTTGGCATGCGAGGGTTGTTGGCCCTTGCCTGCTGGAATGGACACGGGGTTGGCAGCCTCGTGACCTGGGTTTACCCCTCTTTGCAGGGCTTGGGAGGATTGAACAGCCATTAGAAGGGTTTGCACTGGATCACGAGCGGAGAAAGTGGTTAGTTTCGGGGCCGCGTGATCAAGGAACCTGGCAAGCTTTGGGAGACAGCAGTGGCGAGTAGGGGATGAGAATGTTACTCACTCTGTTGCATCATTTCTCTGAGCGTTGTCTCTGAGACGACGGGACCCGGGTCGGTTGGTGCCCCTGACGGCGGTGCGGCCAGGGCGGGAGCCGCAACACTGGCCGATAGGGCCGGGCTAGGCAGCTTGGGAGGCGTTGCCGTCGCCGTCTTGGCGTCCTCTTCATCCGTATCGTCATCATCATCATGGGCGTCCTCATCATCATCATCATCATGGGTGTCCTCATCATCGTCATCTCCGGTCTCATCGTCCTCTTCGTCACTGGAAGAGGAGGCGTCATCCTCGTCCCCGGAGCTGTCCGAAGGAGGATCCGGTCCAGGAGTCGGAGTCGAGGTAGCAGCAGTTTGGTCCGTCGTGTCCGGCTCGGCCGGTGCCGACTCCTTGGGTATGATGGGGTTGTCCATGAGTTTATTCCGATTGGAGCTAGGTAAGGCTGTGCAGATTCTGTGGTGGTAGCCGAACCAAACTGAGCCCCAAAAAGAAGTGTCGATTTAGAAGGTGCAGTTTGGTCCCAGTGATCCAGAGCCGGAGCCTGAACTGGCAAAAGATAGGTGTCTTTGGTAACAACGAAAATCCAACAAAAATGGCGCAAGTTCAAGCAAGGGGATGCGAACGATTGGAGGAAGAAGAATGAAGTGATAGGAAATGAAGAAGTGAAACAACAAAATGAGAAAGTGAAGAAAGAAGAAGAGAAGGTGTCGGGAGGAAAACAGACACAAAGAGAGTGAGGCAGGCAGGCTGCCACGACACTACTACCACCTTTATATATATCAGCTCGCTATCGCAGAGCCATCCCAGCCCGGCCGAGAGAACACAACGGCCGGCCTCAATAAGAGGGGGCAAGGAAGAGGCGAATACGGGAGGACGGGACCGAAGGTCCTGCACACCGTACGCCAGCAGCAGCAACGGCAGCATCAGCGTGCAGCAAGTATGTGCAGGCAGTCAGTCTCAGCATTAGTGGCAAGCAGCGAGCAGCAGTGGCGCCCGGGATGCCCCTTCATTCGTGCGATTGGCGACGACGGTGACATAACAGAAACCAGTCAAGCACCGGTTGGCCGCCAGAAATGGCAACAGGGTGCAGCATCAGCAGCAGCAGCAGCGACAGCAACTCAAACAACAGCGATAGAAGGGACGTAAGGGTGGTGGTGGCGGCGGGCGGCCGACCTACGGCTGATAATGCTTGGCCAGACACCCTCTTCTTCCTCCTTCCTCCCTCATCCAGCAGGTTGGGTGTGGCACACACAGTAGTCGGGCGCAAGAAGTTGCTTTAGTAAACTAGCACAAGAAAAGGCTAAGGCGGTCGCGATGGAGGTGGGCGGGACCTAGGGATTGGCCGAGACATGCTGCAAAGCAGACATCGGAAAGGCTGAGCTACCGGCTACAGCAGCAAGCAACACACTTCGCAGTACTGCAGCAAGTGAAACAACGATGCACCCTGTTCTTCCAGCCGCACGCCGGCCAACCAGGTGTTTTTTTTTGCCTTCGCGACCGGTTCGGCCGGGCACGACTTCTCACACTGATCGCCAGTCACTTTCCTCGTTCTTTCTTGGTGGTTATGATGGTTGCCTTCTTTTTTTTTGAGCCCAATGTGTCGCTACCTCATGCTATGCAACAATAAATGGGCAGCAATAGTCTGTCTTACAGATGACAAAACCGTCAGAACCACTTGGCAAGCAGGGATATGCATGTTATACAGGCGAGACGACGGGGTGATAGCGAGTACAAGCCTGACATCTGTCCATCAAGGGAGCAAGTGAGTCAAACCAGCTTGCAGAAACAAGGGCAAGGCTTTCTGATCTCAAGCCATTTCTGTCGATCGCGTCGGGTTGGGAGACAGAGGACAGCAGGAACATCCCCTGCTAGATGGGGGTGACGCTGCGGGGTTTTCAGGCGCGGACTCCGTGGAAGGGCCGGCAGATGAAGCCCTCTGCTCCGCTACCGCCGCCATCGTTGACAAAGGACTCTGCATGGGCTGGAGCCGAGCACTGTGCTGCCTGCCTTGTTTAACTGCTGCCTTACGGGCAAAAAAGTGAGAGAAGCCTTCGTTCTGCAAATATTTGTCGACCTATCTTCATCTATCTACCTCAGGCATCCATCAAAAAAGAGAGGAAATCAGTCAGATTGTGTCCATGGTATGTCCTCGATGTGGCTTAGCAGCCACACACCTACGAAGCCGGGCGAGGCCGCAAATAGGAGACGGGTAAAAGCAAATGATATTAAAGAAGGTCCTAATGCATCGCAGATCTCAGCAAACAGAGAGGCAGTCCAGGATTTTGTGGGGCAAAGATAATTTTGGGAGGGCAATGGGAAAGGCAAGAGGATGCGTTAGGTGGACTGCGTGAGCAAGCAGCTGAGCAAGTGCAGCGTGGAAGTTCTGACGCCCGATAAAATATATAGTCGCTGATCGACCTCTTTGGGAGACTCGGGCGCAGTCAAAGCAGACGGAATATGAAGGGGATAAGGGAAGAGACCAAAGAAGACGCGTGTTGTTCAGGAATCAACGCAGAGAGAAAACGAGCGACTGTCCTTGCCCTGAAGCGAGGTTTACGTTGCTCACTCAACCCCAAAATCGGATCAGCAGTAGTCTTCTGAACCATCGCTGTCATAAGCCTCCACTTGACGGCTCTTGAGGTACCCCGGCACGAGAAGTTCGGTTCGGCGTTGATGCTTTTCATACACTATTATTAGTGGCCTGGTCCGGAGCTCATAGAATGTGATGCTCAAATCGCATTCAAAGAAGGGAGGGGTCTTCTGCTTACAACATCCGCCCATTTGCCGTTGGACCTGGTCTTTTCGGTCGTGGTCGTCGTAGCAATGATAGACTCCGTCGCGGTGTCGTTGGTTCGGGCGAACGCGCGAACACCACGCTCTCCGTGGGGACCCCACACGTTGAACCGGTCCCGGCTGCTGGCATCCTCAGATATAACGGTCTGGGTTTGTGTCGAGGTGCGCGTCGAGACGCTCTGTGTGTCTGCCGGGGTGCTGGGCGTGCTCCTGCCAATGTTGGATGTGCCTCCGTCAGCAAGCCAACCGGCGACCTTCTCCGTCGAGGCCTGGGCCGGAAGACTGTCGCCGGCGTTCGCGTTCTTCAGACGTGCGAGGCTTGGGGTGCTGTTGGACTGGTTGGACTGGTTGGCCTCCGGTTTTGCATTTGTGAGCATGTCAGGCCCCACCATACTGCGGATGAATAGTGAGAGAAGACGAGAGAAGCTTACCGCTGGAAGCGTATTGTCATCATCGTCATCGTCATCGTGACGGCCCAGCGGGAAGGCGTGCGAATCGGAAAAGCCTGGGAGTGCGTGGAGCTTCTCTTTGACGCCGTCGGTACGCATTCCTGGCGCGGCGAAGATGGCGACGCCGTACTCCTGGCTCACTTGCCAGTCGGTGCAGTCCAAGCACCACTGCCATGCAAGTCGGACATAAGTTTCCACGCAGCAATCCTCCTAAAGAAATGAGGGGGAACGCACCTTTCTGCCTCCAGCCTTCTTCGAGGCCCCAGAGAATTTAGTGAGAGGCAGGACGTGGCCGCAAGGTCCTTGGCACCGAATTTCCGTCACTGGCTCGCCCGAGTGTTGTCGGCAAGAAATTCCGACTGAGTGCATCTTGTAGGCCGGTAGGCTGGGATTGTACCGCGCCAACTGGGTCTTCGAGAACTCGGCCCGGGAGCAGTAGTGCCGTCCTCTGGTGCAGAAGATCCTGTTGTAATAGTGAGTAGTGATTCATCGTACCTAAGGAGCGGGGAGATTCTGCCTTACTTGTCCTGGTCGCTGATGAACGGGCTGGACACGATAGTGTAAGAAAGGCGTTTAGTTTTGCATGCTTGCACACCTAGGGACGACAGACGGGCCATCACTTACTTGGCCGAACCGGCCTGTTGAGATTTGTTTGAGGCCATCGTGGCGGTAGACGACCAGCTGTGGGCAAAGTTCACGATAAGCACGAGATATGCCGAGGCTGCTTGTGGAACGAAGATTAGCAGCACTCAGAGACTGGAGATTCTGAATTGATACCGACCCAGCAGACTTTCATAGCAGGTCAGAACTTGTTGGCGACAGATGGCTTGCTTGCCGCGCCGATGGACCGCAAAATGAAGGCGAGAGGGGAGACGAAATAGGAGGCGGGCAGCAGCACATGGGCTGGAATAGGCAGCGAGTTGTCAATCTTGTAGCTTCACGAGGTAACAAGCCCTCTTTGTCACGCAAGTCTTGCCATCACTCTGCTGCCGGAGGTGGAGCTCGAGACTTTTGGAAGAGGCGCAAGAGGAGATTTCTGTCTGCCGAATCTGGGTTGGTGGGAGAGAGGGCTGGTAGCGGGAGAAGCCGGTGCCGTCGTATTTCTGGAAGCGAAGAAGTTGAGTCGTTGACTTACCAGAGGTTTCTTGTTTGGGTCGGCCTTGGTCGGCTTTTGAACGGTATCAGCAGAATGACGCTGGTGGATTATTGATATCGAAGGATAGGCTGGACTGTCCAGAGGCCGCCGCGCAGAGGAATGGTAGTTGCAACAGAGCTCCGGCTGGCTTTAGGCCACGCTGTTTGAAGAGCGACGGGAGGCAAGATATTGGAGTTCAGTGCACGGAGCCGTTGTCAGAACGGAAGGAAGCCACTGCCAACCTTCCGACCGTAGATAAGGTATGGACTTCACCGAGATCAGGCAACCGCGGTACGGGAGCGGGAAGGAACGGCGTCGGGCTAGCTGGGGGTCACACAAAGCCGGCCCATATGGGGCTTCCCTTCCGGCAGAAGTCTCTCCGGGAACCTCGCGAAGACCTCCCGTTGTTCTGTCTGATAAGAGATACGAAGGTGCTTTGGGATGCGCTGGAGGTGTACTAGAGAAAGCCGCGACCTACCTCACCTACTTCTTTTATCTTGGGCCGGCTCTAGCGTTACAACACAAGGAGATGTGAATCACTGGCAGAGAGCAGCATCCAAGCCAAAGGCTTCCGCCCATGGCCGTCATCTTTACGGCGTGGCTTCCTAACTCAAGCTAGGTAGAAGTAGGTAGATGGGTGAACAGCTCACGGGCAGGCCGTTCAATCACTCGCTCAATCTCGAGTGATGATATCGATGTTCTGATGAATCCCGTCAGTTCGATCATCCATTGATCCTAACAACACCGGTTTGATGGTGATGGAAACTGGTAGTATGAAGGCTCCAGAAGGCACGATAATGCTAGCCAAACAGCAGTCCTTCGTCCTCCGCCAGAAAGTCGTGATGGCCCAAGAACTGCTTGAGCGCTACTAATCGGGAAGATGTGCAGCAGTAGAATAGCGCGAGGGAGACGTCTTCGCTAAAGTCGACAAGGAGAGAAAGCAAGAGATTTCGACAGAAACGACGAAACTCAAGTCCGGTCCCATTCAACGAATGAGCCTAGTCCTGCTTGGAGAGACAATTCACCGCAGGGACGCAAGATAGGTGAACTCATAACTCGCGGTTGAACAACTTAACGCGTAACTTACCACACGAGCAGGTTCTTGACTTTGAACACGAACTTGTCCTTTCCATACCAACCTCACTCACCTTGGGGAACCAACCAAGACGCCATCGATCCGTGGGTTCGGGGTTGACAGCCCAAGTCTCAGCCTTGAAGATGGCTCGGACGGTAGGCTGTAATGGCGCACATCATGAAAGGGAGGTCAAGATCGATCGGGTAAAAGAGCTTGGGCACCCGACATCACATGAACACCGGGGAAGAAACTTAAAACCTCCCCGAAATGTGACGGTACGCTAGCCAAACGTGGGAAAGGTATCTTTTCTGGAAGGCTTTCCCCCTCAGTCCGCGTTCACCTGGGCTTGATGGGCCAGGGGGTCGTGTGCATAGCAGTGAACCTAAGAACAAGGGATGGCATATCCTGGGTTTGAGCGTGGGCAACTCTGGGTGCATGGCTGCATGCAGTGCGCCACTAGCTTCAAGGTGCTATTGTATTTCGGGACGTTTGGGGCTAGCAGCTGGGTGTATGTAAGTGGCGAAACGCATATTGCTAGTGATAAACCTTGAGTGTTAGCGGTGAGGATCTCTATACTTTGTAATAACGTTAAGGTGAAAGCAGGGGTAAGCAGGTACAGGTACAGGTAGATGCACGGAGGACCCCTCCCCTGAGTGCCCCTGGCAGTGCATAAACTTTGTGTGAACGAACGTTATCTCAGAGCAGCGAATGAGTGAAGAGCCCTAGGAAGGCACTTGTTGCAAAGGATCTTGACCCGTTGTCTAGACCGTCCACTGTTGGCTTTTGGTTTCCTTGATTGGTACGCATCAGCATCAGAGAGAAGGGATGCCCGCAATCTTTGCTTCTTTGCTTCGATCTCATCCATCCATCCCATGCCTCGGAGCTGCTGGTCACTTCTGAGATTTAAGGCCTTTCTCGGTGAGGATTGCTCTGGAACTGTGACGAGTCACCCGGAAATGGCAGGATGTCTTTTCAGTGGACGGCACGGCAGATAACTGGAGGGCTTCCTTGTTGTTCCCCGATGTCAAGGATGCTTGGCCCCCAACCTGTTCGGTTGTCTTTGACTCTGAAAACTCCCAAAATGTCACATTGGGGGTGGCATTCGCCGTCACCACCACACGAAGGTTGGATGGTGGATGTGGATGGGTGTCTGACATGGATGCAGCTCCCTTCGCAGCTTTGCATTCTTGTGCTCCGTGATCTAGACGGCTTTCTCTGCTCCTTTGGTCTTATGTGCAGAAGAACTGTGGACGCACTCACCCATCCAATCCTGTTCAAATCGGCGCCTCGACTAGTAACCAATCTACCTCACTTAGTCCCGTATTAGGCTGTGCTTGGACGAAGTGACGAAGTCTCCCAGGATGGCCAAGAAGTCGCTCTCACCAGCACCTCGCCACACCGTTTTCGGAATCACGTCCAAGCCCTCGTGCAGCGCGCTGAGAGCAGAGATGGAGGAAGGATGAGAAATTTTGGACGAAATAGGAAGGGTACCTGCACATGTCACCTGCAAGCTTGGGAACGATCGTGGCGCCAATCCTTCGGACCATCGCGAACAGAGCAAAACGACGACCTAAGCTTAAGTGAACCGGTGCGCTTCAGGACGACGCCGTGAGGGAAAAGGACGGAGAGAGAGAAAATAAAAAAAAGAAGAAGCATGCTGACCTAGGGGAATGAATTCATTGGCATTCACAGCGGGCTGCGGCCGGCATCTGGCTGGCTGCGGGAAATCAGAAATGGCTGCCAGGGAAAAAGGAAGGGAACTGCCGCCTGCAACTTTGATTCTGCTTCCAGAATATACAGCCTCCGGCTCCTCCAGCTGCGGAGAGTCGTGTTTCATGTACGCGTCTGGTACGTGACTGGACAGCAATCTACTTGCGTGTCTGGACCTGCATCCACTCTGCGATACACACCGCTGGGTCGCTGGGACGAGCAAACACGGGTACCTGAATCGAAAACGGTACCTGACAGCGATGTACCTCGTCACACCTGTTCCCTCCATCCCCACCCGAGCATGAAAGCTCACCCTCCTCCGGCACACATCTCGGTGCACACACTCTCTTTCCCAGTTCCCTTTCCGCTTTTTGGAACGGCCGCTAGCTTCTCGATCCACCGCGCACCAACACGCATCGAGGCAAGTGATGGAAAGCAAGGGGTGCGTGCCCGGGAAGCTCCCTCCATTCAGCCCCCCCGGCACCATCGAGTTTGGCTTGGCCCGGCGTCGTTCGCGGGCTGTTTGGTTTGCCGTCTGCAGAGACAAAATGCGGTCGAAAATGTGATGGCCCTTGCGTCAACCCCTTTTTTTTCGTTCCCCTCTGGCTTTGCGCATGGGCCTCAAAACCAATCCCAAAAGAGGGGAATTGGCAGCCAGCCCGCGGACGAAGAGCAAGCAGGAGAGCTGCTGTGCTATTTTGCGATGATGTGAGCGACCGAGAGATCCGTCTCGCGGCAAATTAACACCCACTTGCTATTGGTGTTGCAACACTCATCAAAAGGAAGGACGGAGCAAGTTCATGCGCCCACCCTCTCCTTTTATCCTTCTTCACCAGTCATGCTTGCCGGTCGGCCTCAATTGGAAGCACTCTCCTACACACGTTCGTACGACAGAACATTTGATGAGCTCCTGAGAATAGATAGAGAGGGAACAAACAAGAGCCTGGGCAGACAGAACCGGTGAGAACACAGGAAGAGGAGAGAAAATTCGATTTCAATGTTTCCCCACAGCAGCTGCAAGTCCAAGAACACACGTCGACCCCTGGCTCTTCCTTTTCAAGCCCTGGTTCCCAGCAGGACCTCCACCGTTGCGTCGCGTGTTGTCAACCAGTACCTGGAAGCAGGACCCATTGAAACTTCTCTGGCGCGTCGAATAGGAACCCTCGTCGCTCCCCACTATTATACGGGCGTCTTCTGCGTTTTGCTGCGTTGGCATCGACAACAACAACAACAGGCTGCTGGTGCTGGTGCTGCTCTTGCTGCCGGTGCTTCTCCCACGGTCCATCCGCCAGTCCGTCGTCCTGGTGGTCCAGGTCTCTCATTTTTATGCCTGCACATTTCTGTGTACAATAGAACTGCCCAATCGTCCTCTCGCCCGCTGTGATCTCCTCGACGACAAGACACCCCCATTTTTTCCGAGCCCTCGTTTCGCTGGCATAAACGGACAAGTCGGGGGATCCAGTCCAAACGAAGCAGCAAGAGAGCTCAAAGGCCGCTTCCGCCTTTCCGAACGGGATGGGTTGACTTGGTTTTCTCGCTGTTACCGGACCTCGCCAGAGAGTCACACAGTCGGTCAGAAAAGAGAAGGAAGGAAAGAAAAACACATCGATTTTATCAGCAGATCCTGAGGCTATCATCTTTATTTTTTCGGACCTCTTTTTTTCCTTTTTTTTTTCTGTTCCTGCCTCTTCGTCAACCCTGGTCGCTGGCGCAAATTGAGACCCCGACTCCCTTTTAGCGAGATTGGGCCCCCTATCCGTCTTCTCGACCCACCCCAGCACCATTCGTTCATGCTAAGGACGGGGCACATTTGCTGGACTGTGGCAGATTTGCCAGCCCGCCGCCGCCGCCCTCACGCAAACTCACACGACTGGACCGCCGGACCAAGCAGGAAAGACGACGGGCCCATGTTGTAGCTGTGTTAGTAACGGGGCTTTTGCATTCTCACACCAGTGTCCTTGCTTCCTCTTCCTCGTCGTGCGACCACTGCCGTACCGTACGCATGCAAAACGCAACAACCAGACAAGAGGACGGGAAGAAAGGGCAGAAGGGAAGCTCCCCGCTGATGAACGACGGTGCTTCTTGTCCCAGCACCAGCAATTCCCACTCCTGCACCCACAGCATCCGCATCCTCGCTGGTGCTGCTTCTACATCGTCTGCGGACGGCTTCTCTTAGACCGGAATCTTGCACGGTACTTTACTGCGAGTCGTGTGAGCCTCCGCCCGCTCCCAGAAGCCAAGACGAACCCATTCATTCCCTCGCTACAGCAATATCGCCATCTTTTGCCTCTCATCATTCCGCTTGCCGGGGCCTGCGAAGAACAGGACCCAGATGACCGAAGGAAGCTTCTGTGTCAGTTCCGGAGAAGCCTGACGGGACCCGCCTCCCGATACATTGGATCTTGAGCCCCTGTCGCTGCACCCTTTTGTTTTCTCCTCCCCTAATCACCCAGCAGTTTTATCGAGTCGGAGAATCCTCTCTCTCTCCTTTCACATATTGTTTCCTCGTCTCATACTTTCGTTTTTCTCCTTTCCCCAACCTCGAACGTCGGGAACCTGCAAACGTTAGAAACCTGGGTCGAGCCGCTCTTTTGGATACCTACCACCTGCAGACGACGCCAGCTGCAAACCACGTAGACGAAACATCGACAGACACCGTTCGTTGTCAACCCACCCTTGCGTCGATAGTTCCTGCCCCTACACCGCCCAAAACGCATCTGAATGCCCCCATAACTGCAGGCGGCTCTTTCGACAAGAGCTCTCTCTCCCGCCCGGGATCCAAGTGAGTCGTCCAGTCGTGGCCTCAATTGGCATTGGGTCGACGCTGACGGCCTGGTGGCAAGACCAGTCGCTCCTCGTCGCCAGAGAACGCGACCGTCTTGGATCCGAGCTTCACTTCCACTTCGAAAATGACGGTCACACACGACCTGACCCACCGGTCGGGTTCTTCAGGGCACCCATTACCCAATGTCTTGGCACTAGAAGATAGGTTCGAAGTGTTGAAGGAGATTGGCGATGGGAGCTTCGGCAGTGTGGTTCTCGCGAGAGTACGCACAGCGGGAGCTAGTGTGGCTCGCCGTGGAACTGTGGTAAGTGCCCGTGCAGATTCGCGAATTGACTTCAAGGTTGATGAAGGCAAAACTCAATTCGACCCGAAGAGTTGGTGTCGACCGTGAACCGTCATCAGTGCCCGCCAGTGCTGACAGAGAGGTCCGTCATTGCACAGGTTGCGATCAAAACCATGAAGAAGACGTTCGAATCGTTCACGCCCTGCCTCGAACTACGCGAAGTGGTCTTTCTTCGAACCCTACCCGCCCACAGCCACCTCGTCCCGGCTCTCGACATCTTCCTCGACCCCTTCAGCAAGAAGCTGCACATTTGCATGGAGTACATGGAGGGCAACCTGTACCAGCTGATGAAGGCCAGGGAACACAAGTGTCTCGACAACGCTAGCGTAAAGAGCATCCTGTTCCAGATCATGCAGGGATTGGAGCACATCCACGCCCACAGCTTCTTCCACCGAGATATCAAGCCGGAGAACATCCTCGTCTCGACATCCGGCCACCAGGACTCGACGAATTCTTTCAGGAGATACTCGGCCATGGTGACGCCCCCTTCGTCACAGACGTACATCGTCAAGATTGCCGACTTCGGGCTCGCCCGCGAAACGCACTCGAAGCTTCCGTACACGACCTACGTGTCGACAAGATGGTACAGGGCCCCAGAAGTCCTGCTACGTGCAGGCGAATATTCGGCTCCGGTCGACATCTGGGCCGTCGGGGCCATGGCTGTTGAGGTTGCCACACTGAAGCCGTTGTTCCCTGGCGGTAACGAGGTCGACCAAGTATGGAGGGTATGCGAGATCATGGGCAGTCCGGGCAATTGGTACAACAAATCTGGCGGCCGTGTCGGTGGTGGCGACTGGAGGGAAGGCACTCGATTGGCAGGGAAGCTGGGCTTTTCGTTCCCCAAGATGGCGCCCCACGCCATGGAGACGATTCTCCAGGCGCCACAATGGCCGTCGTCCCTGGCCCAATTCGTCACCTGGTGTTTGATGTGGGACCCAAAGAGCCGTCCTACATCGACGCAGGCATTGGCTCACGAGTACTTCTCCGATGCTGTCGACCCGTTGAGGCCCAAGTCATCGGCGTCGAGGATTCTGGGACGCAAGCAATCGGATCTGACCGGTCGTGGATCGAAGGACTCGGCCACCTCCACGCCCACGTCGTCTAAGCCTTCATGGTTCAGGAAATCGCTCATCAGCCGCACGGAGAGCAATGAGAACGCTGCTCCTCCGCCTGTAGCCAAAGATCTTCCCGTTGTCGTCGTGGCCCCAAGACCGGCGCCGGTTCATACGACATCGGAGGTGATACAACCAAAAGCCAAGGCCGCGGCCGGCAAGAGGACAACCTGGACAAACGGGCCATCGAATGTGGCGCCCATGCCCATTCTACCCACGATCAGGCCAATCTCTCCGCTATCTGACGCTGTTACGGCTCAGGCCAGCAGTCGGGCACCATCGTACAACGACGCATACGCCAATGGTGCGGCAAGGAATCAGAACCAGCCCGAGGAGAAGACCTCGAAGAAGATTGGCCGTCAATTGTCTGTGGCCTCCAGCACAAACCACTACGCCGAGATTCATAGGCAACAAGCTGAACGGGCGCTGAACGGGAACACGGGCCTCGCGTCGCCGCCGAGCGGCCACAAGGAGAGCTTCTTCTCGCACCTGCGGAAGCGGGCTCGCCGGTTCTCGGGCCGCCACCAGACCCCGATATCGCCGACCTACGACGATGTCGAGGCGCAGGCTGGATGCGGGCCCTGGGCCAGCAACCGGTCATCGATGGTCATCGACCAGCAGGGACAGCCCCCGGCTGCCCCGCCGAAGGACACGACCACAACATCGACGACATGGATCCCGCCACAAGGCAACGCCGAAGCGCCTCCCCCAGTCCCTGCTCACCACGTCTCAGCCGCGGCCACCACGCTCAAGAGGCACCACTCGCTTCCTCACCACCAGCCCCGGTCGGTCGACAACCTGATGCACGCCGCTCGCGGAGCCGGTGGTGCCGGAGGGCCCATCTCCAGCCGCACCAGGCGGGCCCAGGCGGGCCAGCACGGCGTGCACCAGTACGACGCCCCCGACGAGGAAGACGAGCTGCTGGACGAGGTCCTCTCGTCGACGCGCAAGGCCATGCGGCGCCTCGAGAAGGACACCACTACTACTACCGTGACCGCCGCCACCACTCCCGCCAACAACAACCGCCTCCGCCAGTCGGCCAGCAACATCGGCATCAGCAGCGTCGTGGCCGGCAACCACCACCACGGCAACGGCAACAACCCAACGACGTACAACCCGTACCCGACGCCGTCGCCCTCGGCCAACGGCAGCTCCGTGCTCTTCGGCGACGGCCACGAGGCCGTCACGCCCAAACCGCTGAACCTGAGCAAGAAGGCGGCCGAGTACAAGTGGCCCACTCCGCCCTACGAGGAGAGCGAGTGGGCCGCGTCGGCGTCGGCGAGCATTTGGGCCGCGAGCAATCGGTTCTAAGTAGGCCTGCCTGCCTGCCTGTTTTGTCTACTTCACATCACAGACATTTGTTGTTGTTCGTTTTGCTTCGAGTCACAGAACGTCATTGCTTCTGGCTTCTCCTCGAGGAGACAAACACAAGTCGCATATCGCCTGCGCTTCTTTCCAATACCCTTCTCTTCTACTTACTAAAGCTCTGTCGCCTTGATTTCTTTTTTTCGTTTCTCGCTCTCGTTCACATCGTTGGTTCTATCCGCGTACACACAACATGGGTCGGTGTTCTTTGGTGTTCATACATTTTTTTCCCCACATATTTCAACTCGATCTTCTTGACCGTGCCTCTCTACCTACCTATATATATCGTTTATTTCCATGTTATTTATCTCGCACATTTCTATCTATCTACCGCCGCTGCATCTCCCAGCCATTTTTCATTGACTTCATTGACACTCGCTCTCTAGCCACTTCTTCCCTACCTTAGCTATCTAACCGCCTTACCTTTACAATATCTTGGTTGTATTAGGATTGCCTTCTTCTTCCGGTTCCCTAACTCCCAGAGAAGAACCTGGGAAGGGGAAATGGAAAGAGGTAAGGCAATCGTTCGTCTCGAGCAAAAAAAACTAGCTAGGACGATTCGTTTCTCAACACTCATTTTTGTCCATCTACTACAGTCATCGAGGTTCAGACCCCCTTCTTCTATTTCAAAAGGCAACAGAAACTTACGGGAGGATGGGTGCAATGGATGGAAAGGGTGGGTTTGGATGGACTTCGGAACCCTCTCTTAAATTAACATATTTACCACTCTACTCCCCCCAAGCACCGGGACTCTCTCATATCTCCTATTTCTTCTGATTTTTGTCCGTTCTGCTCTACCTAGTTCCGCAAGTTTGTCGACACAGGAAGGAAAGAAAGAAAAAAACCAATACCCCCCCTTATTTTGCTATAGATTGCACTCAGAGGGCGCTCGCGGCTGGCCCCCATACGCTACGGGAGCCGGATCCTCAACCGTCCCCCTGTTTACTATTATTCGCTGTTGACTTTCATTTTTTTTTCTTGTCTCTCTCTTTCTCTCTCCTTTGTTAGATCGGTTTGTCCGGAGAGGACGTGGAAAGGAAGGGCTCTCTCAGGGGAAAAAGGTGGAATCTCACTTGTTGTATCAGTGCCCTCGTCTTCCTACTTCGCTGCTCGCGTATCTAAGTCGCTACCTACCTAGCTCTCAGTTTGGCTCTACCTTGTCTGGGTATCTTTTGCCGGCTTTTGCGTTCGGAAAACATGCAACAGTTTGGGGCTCTATCTCAGCTCGTCCGTCATCAGGGTTTCTCTCTATCCGTTTTCTCCACGCCGGGTCTTTTATCACCTCATCGCTCATCGTGATCAAGGGTGTCTGTTGTTTTTCTAAAGATCGGACGCGACGGATCTAATGAGACTCGAGTCGACCGGGTTGTCGACTTTCAAGGGGTTTGTCTCTTGTCTTTCTGCCATGCCTTCTCCCCGTCGCACAACAAACAGCAGTTTGTATTGTTATATATCTATCTGATCTCGCAGACTGATGGATAACCGTCTTTTGGGTCATATCGGTATGTAGTAGCTAGCCAGTTTTCACGGGGGTGTTGTTATTGCAAGACATTGTCGTTATCTCTGGCCCAGTGGTTTGTGGACAAGGGTTGGCAGTCGTTCCTCTCGGATTTACTCGAGAATGCGAAACCCCTGGACTGATATATACCAGTCTTAGTCGAGAACTAGAAGGACTCGTTAATCGTAGTATGAAGAAAAGAAACCACCAACATATCTATCTACTCATCTGCGCACCATGCCTTGTATTCGCCGATATGCATCTTGGGCGTGTGAGGCGGGTCGTGGCCTGGGATCGTTGGGCTAAGGTACTACTGCAATCCGGCGGCCCAGATCTAATGCGGGGGCCGGGGGTTCAAGAAAACACCGCGCGGCTGGCGGGCGGAAAGAAAGTGAAACTCGCCTGCCTCCACGAAGTGGTTTGAAGAACTCTCACAAGTCTATGCCGACCCGACAGACAGACCAGCAGGCTGGGTCGGGAAGGATTTGCCTAAGAATTTAGCTGCCTAGGCTGACAGGCTACGCACAAAACAGCCCGGTCCTGCGCTAATAGAGAACATACATGCAGGCATGCAGACAATCCCGCCTAGGAGAGTGACGGCCGAGACATCCCATAGCAGATGACGACGACGATGCACACACTCAGATAAGCTCCAGACACAACGAACACGAGTTTAGAGTACCATCCCATCCTCCATTCCAGGAGTGCGGGAGCAAGGGATCTTCCCTGTCAGTTAGTTCAGGGGCACTAGCTCTAGGTACGGCACTACGGCAGGGGAATCACGTGTCATTAGAGACATCAACATGCTTCTTCACCGCGAGCTCTGCGGAGAAAAAAACAACGATGTTAGCAATAGTGTGCATTCCTCACGGTGATAGATTTGTATCCTGGGATTAGACGTCAGAGTAGGGACGCTTCTGTAGGTCCTGTTCGAATGAACCGGAGATAAATGGGGCGGGAGGCCTGCTGGAGAGCTCAAGTCTGCTTGGGGACCGCTGCATACTGCATCCATCAGCCGCAACAGCAGGGGACGAAATAACGGACTCGATTCAGGTTCGTCGTGGTGGTTGCTTGCTTGGTCGTAGGCAGCAACATTTCGAGACCCCTCAATTGCCCCCCCACCTTCACTCTCCTCCCGTCGTCACCGCGCGTCCAACACGACTCCAATTCAGAATATCTGGATAGGTAACCCTGTCGTCGGACAACCTGTTCTGTTTTGCCAGGGGGCTGTCGAAAGGTGTTCTCAAAAGGACCAAGCTAAAAAGGAGAACACGAGGAGGGAAGGGACCTATTACTATACTGCCACAAGGCTCAGTTCTCCCCCCATTGCCCTAATTGACGCATTGTCCTTCTTTCCCTTCTTTCTTCTCCTCTTTGCTTTGCGCTCCTAGATCGAAACCACAGTTCAAATTGGGGCTCTCTGACCTATCATCGACAACTCGCCAACTCCAGCTGCAGCTGCAGCCAGCCAGCCGGGCTGATTCCTCGCCGCTTGAGTGGCTTTCAGCGCACACAACACACCGCATCGTCCATCATCATAATCATAATCATCAGCATCATCAGCATCATCACCCCATCTCGATCCCGACTTTTCTCTCATCGCCCCCCGAGGCACAGGCGGTGAAGTAGGAAAGACAGAAAGAAACGCAAGAACGAAAGGCCGCTGGCGAGGCTTGCGACGACGCCACACTTTTGCTTCTCGGTTCAATCTTTTCTCTGCCTGACAAAAGACCCTTCTTTTCCGTAGGGCTGGCTGTACTCAGTGTGGGGACCTTGGATCGTGGGCTCACTCCTCCCCGCATCTGAACCTGAACGATGAGCCCTCTCCCTTGACATCTGCCTAACCTTGAGCCACCATTGGGAACGAACCCGTCGAGCCGTCAACATTTGCTTCAAAGCGCAACAGGGTCATAACTCTTTACACCTTTGCGATTGCCAGTTTGCGCCGTTCCAACGCTTTCATCTCCCGCTGCTTTCGGCTTGTCTTCCCAGCGCATTCATTGCTTGAGTGAGCGGCTCATCATCCCGTATATCGCTGCTGCTGCTGCCTTTGCGTCACCTCACGTACCCCTTTTTCATTGACCTGGTTTCTCGGTATTCTGTGTCTTGTACTCCATACATCGTATTTGTATTTCTGTAATCCCACCTCCCTCTCCAGGACGGGCTCAGAGAGTGTGACAGCAGGGAGGGCGGTGCCTGTCTGTTTCACATCCCCTTCCTGTCACCACCCTTCCGTCGTTATCATCGTCAGCATCACGATTGTCCATCAGCCTCCCTGAGCCGTACGTATCTGTCGGTGTGTTGTTAGTCAGGCCCGAGGCGGTACTGCTGGGTCCCCTTTGACCTGGCACTCTTTCGTCGTCTAAGAGAGCACGGCACGTCTCGCCGCAACCACCACCATGAATAACGTCACCCTCCCAATCCGCACATCCACCTCGTCTAGCCGGAGGACCTCGGATAGCAGGTACTTCACTGGGTACAACTCACCGCCGTCGTCCACGGAGGCCATCAATGGCCCGATCCGGGAACCGGCCCGGGATTTTGCCCCTATTCCGGACCGGTTGATCGTGGGGGTGGACTTCGGCACGACATTTTCTGGGTGAATATTTTTTTTTTCTTTCAATGTGCCGCATTTGCTACCTCTACTCCAACCCCATCCCAGTCACAGGCGAACTCATATCCTAACCAGAATATAAAAAACACAGAGTCGCCGCCGTCTACACCTCAACGCCCGATGACATCGAGATCATCAAGACATGGCCGGGGGGCAACGGCATCACGTCGGACAAGGTCCCGACCGAGATCTCCTACGACCTCCCTGCCAACGCGCCGGCAGGGACCGAGCCCACTGTGAAATGGGGGTTCCAGTTCAAGCCCGAGGAGTCCCGGCTGCGGTGCATCAAGCTCTTCCTGGACCGGTCCCAGAAGCTACCCTTCTACGTCTCCCCGCTCGAGACGGCGGCGCAGCTGAAGCGGTACAACAAGACGGTCGTCGACGCCGTCTCCGACTACCTGACTCAGGTCTACCGCCACACCATGGACACGCTGACGCGCCGCTACGGCGAGAGCTTCATGGCGAGCACCAAGGTCGACTTCGTGCTGACCTGCCCGGCGGTCTGGTCCGACGCCGCCAAGAACACGACGCTGCAGGCCGCGGAGCGCGCGGGCATGGGCGCCAGGTCGGCCATCCAGATGATCAGCGAGCCCGAGGCCGCTGCGGTGTACACCCTCAAGGCGATCCAGCCGAACCATCTGAACGTTGGGGATAACTTCATCGTTTGCGACGGAGGAGGTGGTACTGTCGAGTATGTTCTTTCTCCGCCCCTCTTTCTCTCTCTCTCTCTCTCTCTCTCTCTCTCTCTCTCTCTCTCTCTCTCCTTTCCCTCTAGTCTAGGTAGTCATCCTGTGCACCATGAAGAAGAAAAGGCATAGACTAACACTCCCAAAAAAATTCAGCTTGATCGCGTACAAGATAATATCCCTGAAGCCCCTCCGCGTCGAAGAGTCGGCCGTCGGCACCGGCGGGCTGTGCGGCAGCGCGTTCCTCAACTACCGCTTCGAGGAGCACGTGCGCAACCGGCTGGGCCACAGCCGCTTCGACGAGATGAAGGTGAAGAAGGGCAAGACGTGGCAGATGGGGCTGCGGTACTTCGAGGAGTTTGTGAAGCGGAACTTCAACGAGGACGAGCACCAGGAGGTTAATATCCCGTGAGTATATGCCACTTGCCTTACTGACTAACGTGTCCTTGTTGGATCACTTTTTCTTGTCAGTGCTGACGTTAAATATCCTCCTTCCTACTTGTAGATTCCCCGGCCTTCCTGACGACGAAGAAGCCAACATCGACTCAGGCTTCATGGTGATGACCGCCTCCCAAGTGAAAGACATCTTCGAGCCCGTCGTCAAGGAGGTCTGCGACCTCGTCCAGGGCCAGGTCGAGGGCCTCCGCGCGAAAGGAGGCGTCGTCTCGGGCATCATCCTCGTCGGTGGCTTCGGGCAGTCCGACTACCTGTACCGCCGGCTCAAGGCGCACTTCACGTCCGCGGCGCCCCCTCCCTACAGCGAGCGGCCCACGCACGCGAACAGCGCTGCTGCTGGCGCCGCCGGCGCGGACGAATTCGGCAGCATAGAGGTCATGCAGCCCGTGTACGCGTGGACGGCGGTCGTGAGGGGAGCGGTGCTGAGGGGATTGGAGGGGAACATGGTCATCTCGAGGAAGGCGAGGATGCACTACGGCACGTCGTACGCGACGGTGTATGATGAGGAGAAGCACTCGGTCACGGAGAGGTATTGGTCGCCGTTGTGGGAGAGGTGGATGGTTTCGGATAGGATGCAGTGGCATATTGCTAAGGTGAGCCGAGCCACTTCTTATCTCCTTTTTCTTTTCTTTTTTCCTCTCTCTCTTTGCTATACTCGACTCCGGCTTGCTTGCCTGCCTGTTTGTCTGTTTGTTTGTCTTCTTCGTCGTCGTCCGTCCCAAGCTACGTTGTTTGCTGACTTGAGAGTTCTGAAAAAAAAAAAAAAAAAAAAAAAAAACAGGGGGAAGCAATATCCCCACTCTCCCCCATAGCCTTCCACTACACCCGCAACTTCCGGCCGGGCCAGTCCCTCGTCGTCACCGACGACCTCATCGCCTGCGAGGCCGACGAGCCGCCCGCGGCGTACACGCGCGACCTCGTCCACGTCTGCACCCTGACCACCGACCTGAACGCCGTGCCGCGCAGCCTGTTCACGCGCCTGACCACGACGAGGGGGGTCGAGTTCGACAACCTGGACTTCACGCTCGAGATGATCGTCGACAGCGCGGGGCTGGGGTTCGAGCTGAAGGTGGATGGGATTAGGTACGGGAGGGTCGATGCTGAGTTTCACTGATTTTTTTTGGAGCATGTGGCTTTTGAAGGGATGGGTGAGAGTAAGTGGATGGGTTTATGGTGATTCTTTTTATGTTTTTCTTACTGGGCGGCCTATGTGATTCTTACTCTCACTTTCTCCTTTCTCAAGGAGATATCTTTTCTTTTCCTCGCTCTTTCCCTATTCTGGATTTTCTCACTCCCTTATTTCTTCTAGATCGCCCCCATTTTTGGTCTCCGTTGATCCCGCCCTCTTCTATATGGTGGATAGGGCGTTCGGATCTTCGTTATTTCTTTTCCATTGGATCTCTTCCCATGTGGGTATATGGGTCGGTATATATGTTCTTTTGGCTTTATCTCTGGTGTTTGAACTTGGAGTATCAGGGAACTCTAGGATCGATGAAAAATCTTATATTTCTTGACGAATCGTGCAAGGTCTGGAGGCCTGTTGCTACCTCCACTTGTCGCCTCATTTCGTGATGTTGCTCGTTTGTTGTAAGCGACGAATGTCCTCTCCATCCTGATGAACAGAGTATTCGCGGTCGACAGCCCTGTATTATTCTATTATCCCGAATATATTGTCAAAATGCAATTTTTGCCCTACTCTCCTCCGTATGTGGGAACGGGGCTTACAATGAAGGGCGGGCCACGAATGGGGATTGGCTGCCATTGTCTCTCCGATTGAGGCGGAGCAAACGCACTTCTGAGCGAGGCAGACACAGCTCAGGCACACACACACAAATACCCACAGACACAGACGCACCAGTTTCGTATTATTTTCCTGGATCTCCGATTCGCTCGCATCATGGTTGCAGACAAGAAGAAACCTTTTTTTTTCTCTTCCGGTTTGCCACACGCGTTTGTGGGTGATACGAGAATAGGGGGCGACGATCTGGCCTCTCAGCCGTCTTATACCTTCTCCCATCATTCTCTTTTCCTTCGACACTTGAACACAACTTTCATCCATCCATCTTACAGTAATCCAAAATTTAACAAGTTGCACAGAGCGGAAAAAGTTTCATTGTTTGCTATGCTATGGGGGGTACTTATCATATCTCATCACAAGTTGAAGTACAATCTGGCCGCCCGAATCCATCATACCGAGACTAAACCTTGAGCCCTCTTCCCAGGATACACTGGCCCCATCCTCGCCCCGAATCCTCATTATCTTATCATTATAACAAGCCTAGTGACTGGTAGAAGCGAGCCCCCAAATAAGAACAGATAGGTGATCAGCCTATGGCCATGCTTTCAAGACAGGCTCCTCCGAAAGGGATGAAAATCGGGGCATATCGCCCAGAGAACTAGTATCCCAGCGGTCAGTCCAGAAAATTCCCAATCTTCCTTCGTTCCTCATTATGTCATAAAGTCATTGCGTCATCATCGTGTTACAGCAGAAAACAGACAAGAAGAAGAAGAAGAAGCCCACACAGGGGCAAGGGGGTGGCAGGCTGGCGCAGGGCACGGTAGATTATACGGCCCGCGCCTGACGCAGTCGTCCCAAGAAACAAACCCCCACGGAAACAAACAAGACCCGAACCCGAGTCAAATCAGCGAAAAGAAGGAAACAAAAGCAGAAATGCGGCACAGATATAAAGTGGAATGGGAGGCCTCCGGAGGTAAAACAGAAACAAGGTCTGGGCCGGCATCACCGTGGGCCGGCGAGTCGGTCGACATGCTTGGCACGGACCTTATCCCCCTCCGATCACTGACCTCCAGACACGGCCCGGCCCCCGCACAGCCGGAGGTTGATCGGGGGTGAGAGATAGAAAGAACAAAAAGGAAAACAAGGTTACATAAAAACGGGAAGGAAGGCAAGGTCTGTGTCGTGTCGACAACCTGAACTCATAATCCTCAGTGGAGTATGTTTTCTCGTTGCCTTTCTCCTGATGTCTCTCTCTCTTTCCGCATCACGTCCCATCTCATCTCATCGCACCCACTCCCCTTTTCTTTCTCCTCTTTTTTCATTTTTTTTTCCTAAAATTTTCCCTTCTTCTTTATTCTTTCTTTTTAACCCCTCCTCATCTTCCTCTCCTCCCTCCTCTCCTCCCTCCTCCTAGCCCTATCCTCCTTCTCCTGATCATGAACCTTCCTCCCCTTCCTCTCCCTCTCCCTCCTCATCTCCTCCGGCTCCCAGTCCAGCGGCCTCACCCCCTCCAGCTTATAGCACTGCGGGAGCTCCGAGTACGACGTGTAGTTCTCGTACCCGTCCTGGCTCACGAGCCCCCTCCTCCACAGGTGCTTCACCAGGGAGAAATCCGGCCGCATGTCCTCGTACCCGTAGTAGCCACCCCTGATGTGGTCGCGGACGTGGCGGAGGCGCGCCTCGAAAAGCGCTTGTCGATGCCTCTGCGAGGAGGAGTCGCAGTTCTTGTAGGCGGCGACGTCGAAGGGGGAGTTGTCGTCGCAGAACCAGCACAGGGATTTCGAGGGGAACCGGTCCCGCAGGTGGAAGTGGCAGATGTGTCGGATCCAGGCGTCCGTCTGCGTCGAGGCGTCGAACGTCTCGGCGCAGCCGAGCAGGTCGCGGAACTCGCAGGCTAGGACGCCGGCGGGCACGGGGGCGAGGGTGGCGGCCATTGGTTGGAATTGTTGCTGCTGCGACGAGTCCGTGGTGTACGTCGAAGCAGACGATGCGGCGGCCGTGCCGAAGCCGGTGGTGCTGCAGTATGAAGAAGGTGTCGCGGACGACTGGCCTATAGTTGAGGTCGGATAGTTGGGGATGGTGCACGGCGGCGGGCCTATGACGGTGGTATAGGCGGATGATGACTCGGTGCGTGAGTCTGCTGCGGCAGCAGTGCGGCTGTTGGTGTTGGTGGTGTTTCTTCCTCCACTACCACCACTACCACCAACGACACTTCCGTTGGAGCTGCCGGTATGGCCCCAGTGGGCGAAATACGGCTGTTGCTGATGGCGCTCTCGTTTATTGCTGGAGACGGTGTCTATGACTTGCCGAATCCCCTTCTCGTCCACTGCTGGCATGTGTGGAAGAGAGAAGGAAAAAAACGGGGGGAATAAAAGAGAGGGGAGGATAGTCACTGGCCTGGGACTACCTATAATCTTTTTTTTTCTTCTCTGCGTGCCGGTACTGTCCACCGCCACCGCCCATCTCCCGCTCTCTGACTCTCACTATCTTTCCACCAAGAGAAGCAATGGACCTCTCCCAAGCAATGGGAAGCTCGGAAAGCAGCAGCGCAAGCAGCGCAGCACTGCAGAAGCAGCAGCAGCAGCAGTGTCTCAATGTGCTGTTTTCCTGGCAGAGAACAGCCAATTGAACAGCGAAGAATGCGGGGTGGCTGCAGCTACCAGCTGCAGGACTTGCAGGATGGAATTGAGTGGGTGGTCAAGTCGGGTCGTGGTCAGGGTCAATCAGAGCCCAGGAGGCAAAAAAAGGCCCCAGATGCAACTGTCAGGGTACCGATTGGAAACGTGTGAGAGAGGGATTGGTGATTGGCAGGGAGGCAAATGGTAGGTAGGGGCGATCCGATCCTCTCAATCTGTTGTGCAGAAAAAAATAAGGGTTCAGCGAAAAGGAGGAACAAGTGTTCAAAAGGGGTGATGATAATCACGACAGAATCATGTGTGTGTTCGAAGTCGAGCAATGCAACAAACAAGATTTGGCGTGTCGTCTGAGCAGTAGCTGACTGCGTCTCCTTGAGAGAAGAGGTCTAGGAAGGATGGGTGCATGAGCGAGCATGGGATGGGTAAGGATGGACAACGGAGATGGGGGCATGCGGTTTATACATACGAGAAGAGGGCCATCCGTTGCAATGGGTCGGTCGTGAGTCTCACTACTGTTGGGATCGGGATGGCACGGCATGTTTGGCCCTTTTCTCCCTCCCCCGGTCCTCGTCCGACGGCTGGTGTCGTCCTCGTCCCAGAGGCTGATAACGAAAAAAGCAGCCGCCAGATGGATACAATAGTATCGATCGCGGCCGGCCGGTGACAAGGGGGGGTGGATGGATGCGGACATGGATGCGGAGGGGGTGGAAGAAAGGGACAAGGGATGACTGCAGCACCACGACAGCTCAAGCGAGCGGGCGGGATCGACTGACCCCATCCGGCATGCTCATAATTTACCTTGAACACCTCTACTACCTCTCCTTCTTCCTATTCCCACATTATCTTCACGTATCTTCATGGAGACTCTCACGGAGTATCTTCACGGAGTATCTTGCTCCATTATAGCAGATACCCTACCCTTCCTCGGCCCCATTCCTCCACTCCCTCCCTCAGTATGCATGGTCCTTGTTACTTGCTGCAGTCAGGGAGAGATGACGACTAAAGCGGACAAACTGCACTCTAGATTGACGAGAAAAAAACGAGAATACGGATGGATGCATGGATGGATGGGAAGATGGATGCACAGAGAGACGGTCAGTCCCGAGTTCCATCACGTCCCATCCCATCTCATCCGATACCGTTATGCGCTAGAGTAAAGCAGCCGCTGGTGCAGCTTGCTAGTGCAGCTTGCTAGTGTATGCGGCACTACGTGTCCGTCTTGTCCTGGTCGCTTGTCATAGGTGGAGGGAGGAGGGGGTGGGTGAACGAAACGCGTACAGCACAATGTACGTAGGAATGCACCTGCTTTCTTTGTGCGACCTTTCCTGATATCACTTGAATCGAGGGATGGATCCGGTACGTTCGTTGTTATCGAGCTGTTCGCTTCTCATTATCCTTGTCTCTCTTTGCTCTCTCTTGCTTTCCTGTCGTATTCCGACCTCCCGGTTTTCGAGTTCTGCTGGACAACGTTAGGACGAGAAATGAGGAGGTGGTGATAGTCGCAGTAGTGGTATACACGTTACTCTGTATCTGTACACCCTTCTCGATGAACAAACACATGGGATGGGAAACCGGTGCGAGCGAGCGAGAGGGGAGGAGGAGGAGGAGAGAGAGGGAGGGCAAGAGTTTGTGGGACCGGGCCCGAAAACAAGGACGAGAATCGCCGGCCAAAGAGTGACTGGTGTCGCCGCCGGCTATCCATCCGTCCGAGTGCGAGGAAGCACATCCAACCGACTTTACCTTGTGCTATCATTTTTGGGGTCGTGGCCAGGATGTGGTGACGACCAGATGTTTGCTGACTGGCAACGGGAGTATGTTTGGTATTAGCATCCGATCCAGCCCGTGAAGCCATTCTCGACAACTCCACTGCGGCCCAGGGCTAGAAGCACAGGGTGCAACAGGGCTGCAGGTCAGTGTGCGCGTGCCGCTCGTGTGCGTGTGCTTGTTCCGTACTCCGTGCCTCTCTGCTTGTCTCTGTGCATGTTATCCACATCAACTCCCACGCCATTGCACTTACCAAAGGTACTTTCCCTTCCCTCATCCTCGCCCTTTTCTCACCCTCGCTCGCTTGTTTCCTTGTTTCTCGTTTCCTTGTCATGCAGGCCGCCGCAGAAAATCACTCGCTCGCCTCGGCTAGTCTTCCGTTGATGTTGTCACTGGACCTCAAGTCTCGTGGCCATCTGTATGGGTCCTCGATGGAGCCTCGATCCCCGCCGAGTGTTGCCGTTGAGGATATCGTCAAGGAGGCCAACAAGCGAGAGAAACGTACCGAAGATGCTGGGCAATGAGTGTGCCGGTGACTTTCCACAAGCCAAGGAAACAGCTGTCGAGTCGATACGTCTCTTTCCCGGTCCACCACTACCAACGATGTACACATACTATACAACCCGCCTCTGTTCGCCGCTCCTCTCCTTCTTGTCCGAAGATTGGCAAATATCTGGTCCGGCTGGGGGAGAATGGATGGACGGATCCATAATCAGCCCGAAGACGGGTTGCATATGCCACCAAAATAAGAGACAACGCATACCCACACACAAAATATATCAAGAGGGGGAGTGTGTGAGTGCGTGTAAAGAGGAGGGACGATCGCCGTTATGGTTTGGTTGTGATAGGGCAGACCAACCAGGTCGTGTTCCGTCACACACCCTCACACCCCATCCTTTCCCCTCTGTCCCTTCCGGGTCCGTGAAGTGATGTGCATCTTTTTGCTGAGAGAGGATGGGTTCCAATAAAGCAATGTTGCTACATACAAACCGTGCGGCGTAGTTATTCAGGACGTATAGGAGTAGCGAAGGTTCGAAGGGAGAGGAGCCGGGGTCTCACCACTTTGCTTTCTTTCCCTTTTGCTTTTCTTCCTTGCTTCTAAACGAGCAAAAGCGAGACCCGACCAGAAATATGGTCTGTCTACTCCGCTCGCGCACTTTCGCTGCTGGTGGTGCTGTTGGTGCTGCATGACGAAAAAGGTGTTCCCACTCCCACCCATTCGGTTCGGCAACTGACTGGAGCTAGAGCAGGCCGAACATGCCAACCTTGGGACCCTATAGAACTGTTTCCCCAAGAAGCGAAGCTAGCCAAGAGGGCGTGCATAACGCCTCCCTGCTAAACCCCCGCGCTTGCTTGCGTGTCTGAACGTTCACCGCAATATCCGGGCGCCATCGCCCCGTCGCAGCTGCGTCGCTTCAGCGATTCTGGGCCGAGTTGGCTGTCGGGCTAGGCAATGCAGGGGTACGGCTGGAGCGGTCAGTCTAGCATTTCTTTCTCTCTGTCTCCTTCCAGAGTCCGCGTCATTGGGGCACGTACGGCCGTGATGTGGCCGCCCAGAAAAGCGAGATTCTTGATATGCGGATGCAAGGGTTGAGGGAACTTGAGGAGTCCGTGGAAGGAGTAAGGGAGTAGAAACCTGGATGATGAGCTACGGTGGGCTCAAGCCTACCAGATACCACCTAACTTGCCGAGCTTGAGGACCATAGAGCTTGTGATAGATAGGGAGGGGTTCAAATTCCTCTGTCAAATCAAGTGAAAATGCACAAACGAATGCACGATCCTATCTGATATTAGAGAAAGCAGTCGAACTCTTAGCTCCGTATACTTGGGTTATCACCGCAAAAGGGGTGTGAAAAAGGAATAACACATCAAGAAAAATGTATACGTTTAAAGTAGCTAAGGTAGTGACAGCTTTTCGCCACAGCTGCACTGCACTTTCGTTGCGTTGCGTTGACAGGAACAGACAGGACAGGGCCAGAAGAGAGGGAAGAGACCCAGGCGTGTGGGAAGAAGGGGCCAAAAAAAAAGTAGGGGGGTGCAGAAAACCCCGAGAAATGAGGCTCTGCTCGCTCAAGACGAGACCAACCCCCCCTCTTCTCAATTTCTCCCAATCTTTTTTTCCCCTTCCTCTTTTTTTCTCCTCACCAACAACTTGGCAGAGACCCCATTTTATTTCTTATTATTTTACGACCCTACTAACGCATCGGTGCTTTATGAGTGTCACTCGCTCTTTCGGAGCAGACCCGCCCCGCCCCGGTCCCGGGTCCGTTTATGTGGTGGTCGTCCTGTGTCTGTGGCATTGTGCATGGTGCATACCTAGGCGCATACACGGGCGTACATACCTACCATACAGGTAATCACGACTTACACAGAGGGCGAGACAATATTCTTTGAGGTGGTCCCCCACACGCTACTGCATTTGCAGCAGAGTGCGTTGTTGGGTCTATCGAATCTATCGAATACGTGTACAGGTGGAGGAGTAGAAGGAGGGAACAAAAGGACTGGGTAATAACGCATTCGTGTAGCTTAGGGGACGACATGATTGGTTCTGCAATTATACATGCATGGAGCCGTCGCAGTACCTAGAGAAGAGATACCAGCACTGCCAGTGAGTGACCCATGGACAAGTAGGACATGAGCCCATCTTCCCGCCCAGGAGCCTCTCTCGCCTGCCACCAGACTGTCTCCGGAGATCCATTTCTCTCGCAAGCCGGGCGCGAGCGAAAATCTTTGAAAATTTATGCCGATGCCGGGCGGAGTGCGTCTGGCTACGACCCTTTCCATCGCGGCCCAAACTCACTTGGGTATGCTTGGCAAGCACTCCTCGTGTATGAGGGGGAAGGAATATGGACAGATACTGGATCTGTCTATCACCGCCCGAGGTTCCGATCCGGTGCCCAGACACCAACCATTCCGGAATTTAGGTGCCGAGGCAAAGTAGGGAGCGAGTCCATCTGGTAGAGGACCAATTCGAGTGAGAGACGATTAGTAAAAGGAATAGGATGGGAAACAAGAATTCTGGCCAGAATCAAGCAGTTGCCAACTCCTCCTAGTTCTCGATCGAGACGAATACGCCGTGAAGATTCTCATGGCGATCCGCTTAACCAGTTGATCAAGGTACTTGGTAGATAGGTAGGTTCGGTAGGTACAACATAATGTCATAGTCAATGGAATCATACCGGGAATATACAGCTGCAATAGAACCAAAACCCAAACCCCCAGACCATGATGTGATGGGAATCTCAGATGCTGATGCAATAAATATAAATATCGCAACAAGAACGCCCATGCCATATTAGCCATGCCAAATTGACCCCTTTCATGTCCCTCATGCCCCCCTCGCACGCGGTAGCGTTTCAGTCCGGACCACTGCTACAAAGCACCTTGCACTTGCAAATGACGTTCTCGTACTGCATCAAGCCCCCGCCGCTCTCGTCCCCACGCTTGATCACGCCCGGAAACGTGACGCACCGCACCTCCGCGTCGACAAGCGAGTCCTCGTCCCGATCACCCACGTCCTCCATCGTGTCGCGGTCGAAGGCCACCGCCCTCTCACCGCCGCCGCCGCGGCGCGGAGTCGGAGGGGCCACCTCGGGCATCAGCACGATGAACGACGCGCGCTGCACCACCAGCAGCCGCGAGAGGTCGACGGCGCTGGACACCAGCTGGCGCAGGGCGTTGTCGCGCGCCTCCGCGGGTGATGGCGTCGGCGTTGTCGATTTTGTTGCTGCTGCCGTCGTCGTTGTTGTCGAGGAGGCGGAGGTCGAAGAGGTAGGAAGGCTTGAATCGGCGGCGCTCACGGTCACCGCGTCCAGGAGCCGGTTCACTCGTGCCACCACCTGCTCCGTCAGCCGGGCCGTCTCGTCCTTCATGCGCTGGGGGGCTTCCCTGCTCAGGATGGCGAGGGTCGCTGAGCGCCATTGGTTGACGGCTTCCATGCCGCCGGCACCGCCCGCTGCGTAAAAGTAGATATTCCGCATTAGTAACCGGACCGCATCTGCATCTCGCTAGGTAGATAGGTACCAGGTAGGTAGGATGAAAGGAACCAATTATATCATAAGCAAGAATGCAACGAAAAGCACTTACCGAACGAAGTCAACAACAACTCAGTCTGCACAAACTGCGCAGCCTGCTCCTCAGTCAAGCCGACAAAGTAGCAGTCGAACACCATCTCGACGAGGAGGCGCGACACGAGTGACTGCAGCATGTGCAGCTTGGACGCGTGTGCGAGCTCCTCGGCCATGGGCACGAGGGATCTCAGCTCTTCACGGATGGGCTCGCTTGCCCTGGACAGGTCTGTCGTAGTAAAAACATGATATGTTAGCCGGGGTGACTAGGTTTCGGCGGTAGAGAAGTGGCAGAGGAGAAAGGAGGTCGCGTTTCCACCACTAAGCGACCAGCCCAAGGATTCGGGGAGGAAAGGGGGGTTCAGAGTCGGAATGCTGAGCCCCTGACCCCTGAACACAAAGGGTCAGGTAGGCAGGTCCGCAGGTGATATCCCGCTTATATCACCAGAAGATAGACATCGAAGAGGAAGGGAAGGAGGGTAGGTGGTAGGTAGTAGGTAGGCAGTGAACACGAAAAGAGAGAGATAGAGAAGACAGAGAATAAAGGAAGCAAGCATACCAAGCCTCGCCCTCCTAAAATTCACAATCACCCAATTCTGCAACCCATTCCCCAACCTCGCAAACCTCTCCGCAAACACCTCATCGCTCAGCACCATCCCCCCTCCCGCGTTCCTCGTGCTGGTACTAACCCAATCCTTCAGCCCCCTGACCTGCCCCCTCAGCTCCCTCACCTCCTCGTCCCTCCTCGCCAGCTCCCTCCTCATCCCCTCCCACTCCGCTCCCAGCTCCCCCCTCTCCGCCTCGCGCAGCTCCACCTCGTTGCGCAGGAGCCTCAGCTCCGTGTCGGCCCTCAGGAACTGCTGGTTCAGCGACGAGTGCTTCGCCTGCCAGAACGCCGCCGCCTCGGACTCGTTCTGCGAGAGCTTGTCCAGCTCCCGGCCGAACTCGGCCTCCATCGTCGCGAGCTCGCGCTCGAGGGCGTGGATCTTCATGTCCTTCTCCTTGATAAGCTGCGCATGCGCGGCGGAGGCGGCGAGGGTCGCTTGGGCGGCTGCGGCTTGGGCGGCGGCTTCTGCGCGGCTGGTGATGGTGCTGATGATGTTGTTGTTGTTGCTGTTGCTGCCGCCGCCACCAACCCCATGATTACTATGGCTGTTGCTGCTATTATTGTTGTTGATCCCACCACCAGTGTTGCTGCTGCCCCCGTCGGTGTTATATCGCAGGCTGTTTATGGGCGTCGACCTGCCCGACGTCTTGTTGCTGCCGGTGCCGTCGTCCGCGTTGGCGGTGTTCGAGACCGTGGACGGCCCTTGCAGGGCGGCGCGTGGAGGGGGGGCTATTATTATGGTGCTGTTCCTGTTGTTGTTGGAGGAGGATGAGGAGGAGGAGGAGGGTGCCGTGGAGGATGATGACGCGGGGGACGCCGAAGAAGCGGCCGGGCTCGAGGAGGAGGAGGAGTTGGCCATGGCCGTCGTGCGGAGGACGTGGCTCGGGGTGCCGGCTAGGCCCGATCCCCCGCGGCGTTTTTCGTTCATGGTCCCGTTCTGCGTTTCGAGAGCGCCGGATGCCTAGAGGGAGAACGAAAGAATTGTGTGTTTCGGTATCTTGTTCTTATTGCTATAGAAGCAGTCCCGACAAGAAAACGCGGGTGCGAGCGAGGGAGGCTGTCCAGTCGTCCACTCTTTCGAGATGACCCCTGGCGGTCGTGTCGTGTGGTGCGGGGTACTGAAGTGAAGGTCAGACTATGCGCGGTTCGCCTACCATCAACGTGCCTTCTTCGGTGTGTGCCTGGTGCCGCGACGAGGAAAGGAATGTAAAGCGAGAGATTCGTTGTTTTCGCGACAACGGAAAAGAGAGAAGAGAGACGGCGACAGCATGTTTTGGGATTCCCCCGTGGACCTCGTTCGTCGCCGCCGCGGCTAACCGGGACGAGCGAGACAGAGTCTCACCTCACGCGCAACCCCTTCGCGTGTCTCTTTGCCGTTGCCTGGCTTCGTGGCTTGGCGGGCAGAAGGTCATGGCATCCATCGATGCTATTAGTGGCGCTGAATTTTGGGGGCCTGGCGTAGGTACCTTAGCGGGCCCCATCAGCTGAAACACGGTGAGGAACCGCCTATAAGGCTAAATGCTACGGGGGATTCCAGCTACGGGGGATTCCAGGCACGTGCCATCGACAAAACGAACCACATGCAACCTCCCACAGTACGTGTCATCAGATTCCGGTTACGGACCTAAGGAACAGCTGGAACTTAACCCTCGAGGTTTCGACGGCAGCCTTCGGCATGGGCAAGGCATCAGCTTTGTATCCGGGCCAAGTTGCCTTTTGGGACGGGACGGCCCGGGGCTTGTGTATTGAGTGAAGTCCGCCAGCAGTTATGATAGCTGGTGGTCGGTGATCAACCCCTTTCACCGATACCACTCAGACGTTGCTCTCAACGAGCCAGCTGCAGGACAGCTATTGATGCTATCTCGTAGAACTGTGCTATACACATCCCGAAGCAATACATGTGCTATTATTATATTGTGCAAGTAGTAGACATCAGATAACGACCCCCTTTTCCGTGGTTTGCTGTGCTCATATCTCAACCTCAGCCTCGACCTCATACTCCATATCCTCCACCCCATCCACCTCGATCTTCTTAGCCCCCATCTTACAGATCGCGATCCTGTCAAGTACCACACCCTCCATCCAGACGTAGTCCTCGTATCTGTCCAACATCTCCCTCGCGTCGATCGTCACCTTCTCCCTCTTGCTCCCACCCCCACCCCGACCACCTCTCCCTCCTCCCCTTCCCCTACCTCCCCCTCTCCCTCCGCCTCCGCTACTGCGTCCCCGGACGTAAACAGTATTCACGATCGTCGCATGCAGCAGCAGCGGCCGCCCCTCATCCACCATCAAGCCCTCAGCCTTGAACACTCCAGCAACTCGCTCGCAGAACTCCTGCAGCAAGGACGGCGGTGGTTTTGGTGGTGTCGGCCCGCCTCCCTCGCCCGCAGAGCGCCTGTGGATCTCAGGATGCGCGTACAGCACCGACGCCCTAGACGGGTTAGGTTGCATGGAGTGAAGCCCACGCAGCGACACCGACAGCGGCGGCGACTGCTCAACGACAGTCTCCTTCTCCTTCTCCGTCTCCTTCTCCATCCCCTTCTCCTTCCCAGTGCCCTTCTCTACATTCCTCCCAGAATCCTCCCCACCACGGCCCCGCGACACCGCCGGTGGAGCCGCAACAGCAGCAGCAGCAAAGATCTCCCTCGGCCTCAGCGACCGCAGCACAGCAACCGCCCTCGCCAGCGTCTCGGCCCGCGCAAGGCTCATGACGCCGAGCGTGAGGTGCAGCGTGCCCAGGGGCCGCACCGCGCCGTCGGGCACCGGCACCGAAAGGCTGCCGGATGGGCCGCTGACGTCCGCCCTGAACGATTCGAGCGCCCGCGACAGCTGTGGTCGTGATGCCGGGGTGACTAGCGGTAGGCATAGGAAGTGCGTCAGGGCTGGTCGTGTTGATGCTGCTGCTGGCGTCGCTGCCATTGCAAAGATAGGTACTAGGTAGGTGCTTATTAGGCGCGGTGCCTAAGGAGGTGCCCGATACATTTAAATCAATTGCTTCCGTTGACGATGGCTTGCCTCGTCCTCGTTTGAACCGATAATTTGGTCAATAAGTTGTTCGCCGACGGATGTTCTTCGTGGTGGTCGAGTGAATTTTTTTGCCTGCGGTGTTAAGAGATGGCTGCCTGGTGCTCCTATTCCAGTTAACAACAACCGTTAATGCGCACTTTCGCCTCGACCCCTGAATGAGTCGATGGTCCTCATTAAATCGTCGCTCCAGGAGGGAGTCAGCCCGCCAATTCTCGAGATTTTTTTTTTCGTTCGAGTATGGCTACCTATCTTAAATTCCTCCTTTTCCCCCCCTCCTCTCTCTAACATCAACCTGTTTCACCATTCGACTGCTTCCTGACGTCTTCGATTCTGCGTGTCTCTCTCTGCTCACCACACGACGGACGATCCCCGCCCCCTTTTGAGCGATGCACACAGATACCTACATGCCGTGACACGTAAACGTCCAACCTCAAAGTCCCTGCCGATGAATGCCGCAATCTTATACTTCCGAAGTTATATGCACGACGAGCCTGGACCCTCGTACCCAAGGTAAGTAGGTACCTAAGTACTTACTGGCTTCTGTGCGGCTCTCACCGCAGTCCATGCAAGCAGACATTGGTACACAGCCAATCCGGCCTTTGATGATCGTTTCGTCCCCAGAGAAAGAAAGAACAAAAAGTCGCTGCAGAGGAGCGGGTAGTTACGCCACGACGTCACCTCGGATTTTCATGGGTGTGCTAGCGGCCTTCCCAGCTGAGAACTCTCTCCCTCAACAGCACGAAGGGAAGAACCAAGAGGGCGCGCAACGGTAGGATAAAACCTCGCCTAGTGTTGCGTCATGTCCTCTAGGTAGACAGCCGTCCAGCGGGCAGTCTTGACCATCCATGTTTCTGCTCCCATCACAGACAGCCATCATCACTCTCGAGTACAAGTCAGCATAACATGATCGAGCATAGCTCACCCCAGTGAGTTGAATCAAAAACTTATAGCGGCCCTAAAAAAGCAGTAATGGCAGTAGCAGTAGTCGTGGGGGGGTGGTGGCGAGGAAAGATAACGAGAGATGAAAGAAAAGGGAAGAGGAAGAGAAGGCAAAGCGAGGGAGGGAGAAGGGGGAAAAGAAAAAATAGGATTCCAAAAGCGAGTACGTCGTCCCCTTTCCACAACTCCGTGCTCCGCCTATGCTGAATTTGATCATCTCCCCTCTTCTCCCCTGCCTGTCCGAACGAGTAGAGAAGTTCGCCCGACGTAGCCTACTTGAGTGGGATGTGGTCAAAGGCTAGGTTGAAGAGCAAAATCCGGCGTCCGTTGACCTGTCGATTCTATTGGACTGCCATTCTCCTCCCGCCTCACCTCATGTCCTCCTCTCCCGGGTGTAAATGCACGGCGCACCATCGTCCTTCGTCCTAAATATGAAAGCCACCAAAACGACCAACAAAATTGTCTGAACGTGCAAGTCTTTCGCGATAAGTAGAATGGTGACGCTGATGATGAGGGGCGGAAAAAGACGGCGGTGGGCAGCTATCCGGACCAAGGCAGAGGGGGAGTATTGTGATGGGCATCTAGGGAGGAGAAAGAGGGGGATGGAGGGAGAGTTTGTAGGCTAGGAATGTAGGCGGGGAATGAGAAGGTTAACAAGAGATGGATGCGATTTAACTAAAATAGGGGCTAAGTAAGTGATCATTGTAGGTTCTTCTCCTCAAGACTGGTGGCGTGCATCCCTTGTGCTTTTTTCTTGAAATTTTTTTCTGGTTTATTTTGAATTCTTCATGTCCTGAATCTCCTTTCCACTCCGTTGGTAGAGAGAGCGAGGAAAAAGAGTAGCAAAGCTGTCGTCCCATAATGCCCTTGTGCAGCCATGCTGCTGAGCCGATCTTTTTTTCCTCCGAACACACGCCCAACACAGCACCCACAAAGGATGGATGACTGTTGACGATGGTAGGTGGGTATGTACCATCGGCCATTCGTGTGTGAGGCGCGCGAAAAGGGGTTTGTTAGGTCGCCTCGATCTTGAAGAATACCTGCAGCAGCCGCTTGAGCTCGTCCGTATCTTTTTTCGCCTTCGCTAGCGCTTCGGTGATCTTCTGAATGCAGACGTCCTCGTTCGGCTCTGGGGTGCCGTCGAGCTGGACCTTGTTGCCGTACTGTTGGATGACTTGACAGCTGTCTCGGACTTTGTTAAACCCGAGTGTCGCTGAGGAGCCCTTCAAGTAATGGCCAAGGCTGTATAGCTCCCCGAGTTGGCGGTTTTTGCTATTGAATCCCCCACCGTGTCAGCAGAGGTGCGCCTGAAGCATGGAGCCAGGAGCCCGGAGACCGGAGCCCGGAGCCGACATCGAGGAAGAGTATGTAAGGCCTCCTCAAGATGCCTCTTTTCCTTCCTGTCCATCTCCAAGATGCGTTTCGCCTGTTGCGACACCATCAAAAGCCGACGCAACATCTCCCTCTGTAGGCAGAGGGCTGATGACTGCCAGTTGACGGCCGCAGCGGACCAAGAAGTGGGGGATGTGGGTGTAGGGGAAAGGGGTAAGATGATCCAGGAGGAGGTTGGCGATGAGCGGAGAGGATGGACAGCCATGGAAGGCAGGAGGGGACGAGCGGAGGGGGGGAACATACAGCGCAACGTCCATCTTGTTGAAGGCCTCCTCAGCCTGCTCGAAGAAGGACAGGACGAGAGGCTTGCTGAATTCGCGCTCCTCTTCACTCTCGTCCATTTCCAGGATCTGGTCGAAGGTCACCCTATCGACATTGTCTCCCAGATCCGGGCTAGGCATGGTGTCGGACTCTGAATCCTATTCCGAGGCACTCTGGAGTTAGCGGCCGTATTCCAAGATCGTGGTGAATCCCTATTGTGGTTGCGAGAGAGGCGGGTCGCGGAAGGCAGGTCGGAAGGCAAGCCGAAGGGGGTCTAGTAAATCTGACATCCGAGCTACTGCTATGCATGGTGCTTGCGGTTGTGTGTGGTTTGATGCTTTATCGATATCTCGGGGGCTGCAAGGCAGGACATGAATCGGCAGGGCTCCCAGGAGGCACAACAGCGGGAGGAGGGGGAGGAGATGTTGAACTGGTATGTTGGAACAAAGCCGCCTTGTTGGACTGTCGGAGCCAAAGTACAAGTGAAAGAGCAGAGATTACTACATCCACTCCTGTGGCTTGCCTGAGGCGTAGGAGTAAGGGGAGAACGGGGAGGCGAGGAGGCTGAGGACAGGCAAGCAGCAGAGATTTTTGTCTTTCCACTCCCGACTTCGTTGGGTCGCAGGCGGGACACGCGCAGGGGCAGTTCGGGGGAGAGTGAGAGGGGAAAAAAAGTAATAGTGCAGGGAGAATCGTGATGGGTGTGATGGGGGTGTGCGTGTGTGCATGTGGGTGTAGGTGGTAAGACTTGCTTGGGTAAAAGAGGGGAGAGGGAGGGCGTGAGTGGTTTAAGGCGGCAGCCCACGCAGCCCCGACAGTTGGAAGCAGATTTTGGGGGTCAGGTGTGTGCCGGATCAGAGATGCTGAGTGACATTTCGCGGTTGGGATTCCCCTTTCTCTCACGCGAATCTCATCGATGCCTTGTCAAATCTCCCTGTCGCTATGGGGCGGGTCTAAAATGCAGCTGCGGCCGGGGCTCCATCCCTCGCCTCGTGCTCTCTCACCGGCGGACATCGAGCGATCGAGCGATGAATCCGCAAGGTTTGAGGAGGAAGGGCGACAGCACAGCTTCCAAAGGCTGTTGCCAGTGGCTACTAGAGCTTGGCGGAAGAGGCCTCTCGGTTTCTGAGGGAGGAGGCGACGGGACAGATACTCAACAAAGAGAAGCTCATCCTAGCTACCTAGTATGCACGTACTCACGCTCGGGGTTTTCCAAAAGGATAAGAATAGGCCGTTAGGCCGTTTGCTTGGCCGCGAAGAAAGGATCACGACAGGGTGTATCGCCGCCTGGGGTGGCAAGCAGGCCGATGGCGGGGGGAAGCGGTCGGAGGGGCGCAGAGTGTCAGTGAGCGTCAGTGAGCCGACTCTCAACAGCTGCCGTCGTCTGGTAACTTTAGCCCAAAGTAGATAGAGTGGAGAGCACAAGACGTATGTGGCACGAGTGGGTGATGCCGAACGGATGTGCTTGTGAGGAGCCGAGCTGTCAGTCAGGCAGGGCGGGCGGCCGGGGAGAGAGAGAACGGCGGGGGGGACTGAGGGCTGATGGTTGGTAGATGGTTTGGTGGTTGGTAGATTTGGCAGGCGGACAAGAGCAAGTGGCAGTTAATAATAGGTGAGGGATACCGTGACAGAAAAAAAAACCCTCTCACACGATTGGAAATGGAAGATATGCGGATTGTATGGGGGGTCAGGGAAAATAGAAATGGCTCTGGGCGAATTGGATAGTGGTAGTGGTGGCCAGACGGACTGCACTCAGTGCTGGTTGGTGCTTGGTGGAAGTTGACGACGGGGCGTGCTGGGGGGAGAAAACAATCGGGAGTCCGTCGACAAGGTACTCTCTCATATAAGGCTTGGTGGGAGGATACTTTCTCCAGGTCCCTTCTGCTCTGCCTGAACGTGCGCCCACCACCCACATGGATTTTGGACGAATTGATAGTAGGTGTGGATGGATGATGTCGAAAACGGCAGGCGAGCAGGCGAACGAACGAACGCCTGTCAGGCGCGGGCGGGAAGCACATTGCCCGCCACTAAAAAGTCCAGTCACTTCTAACTCAACTCGTCCTGTTCGTCCACGAGGAAGGTTGCGCATCACTCACGCTTTCCGTCAGTCATCCGCAGAACTGAAATAGGGGGAAAATAAATTCCTCGTATCATTGATGGTATTTGGACAAGACCCGACTCGCCCCAACAAGGCTACCTAGGCTTCCACCCGTTCTCGCTTCAACACACGGGAGCATGTGCACAGCTCCAAAGCTGCATTATTCATAACGCGACTTCAAGTGCAAGACATTGTCTGCGAAGGGATTCTATCACTACCTCTACTCATAATGTGCCTGCCGTAGGAGCCGACTACGTTTTTGACAGCCAGCTAGAGCCTGGTGCGACGGTCGATATAATGAGTGCATCAATCGAAACGGAAGACTTTTGGCCTAGCAAATTCCCGTCCCTGCCGTTTTTAAGCTCTGAAAAGGGACCTGCTCGCATGGAAAAAGGAAGTGAGAAATGGAAGCTCCACAGGCGCCAATGCACGATGACCTCGACAGCCCAACCTTTTTCGTCCACAGTGCAGGAAACACGAGCGCCTCTTTGGGCGCCGTTAACACGGGAGCCACTGGCTGGGTGGGGCACCCCCTTCAAGGTACCGAGGGTGCCAATAACGGCACGACCGTTTAGGTTGAGTGGGATGATGGATTTCGAGAGTGGGTTGCAAAAGAAAAAAAAAAAGGAATCGGGAATCGTGACATCGAACGGAGCCACCCGCCGCCCACTTCGATGGATGTCGCCGTTCACACATGCGAACCTGCCTGAGGTCGGGAGTTCGTTCGATGCCTCGAAAAGGCTAATGGGGTTTGGGGTTGGCCGCCCTGGTAAGTAGCATCAAGACGCGCCTGGCCGCTCCCACGTCACATATCACACACTGGAAGCACCGAGGTCGTCTTCTTATCAGGAGATACATGAGAAATATTGATCCAGGAGCCCAGCAATCAATCATCCATCCTACGTGACACCTCGATGTGTACGAAGCGGGAGCTGGCAGGAGCTGGCACGGGGTCGCCATGGCTGATATCATTATGACAACATGTTCGCTGACTCTTGCGGTTCCGGCGCGGCCCAGACTCGACCCCGCCTGCCACTGGCGCGGGATACCGTTATCAAACTTTCCGGAGACTGCCTCGACGTTGCTGGATTGGACCGTCGTCTGGAATGGACTACATAACCTACTCTGAGAAACACATGCTGGCTGAGGGGAGAAAGGCCATAGTGAGCGGCGCTGGTGGTATGGGAACATCAGTCGATTCGTCAGCTGGGAACCTTCATTCCAAAAACAATCCGGAAACATTCCGAACGGAACGGAGGCCCTTCTTTGCTCAGATCTGCGTTTGACCATCTACCAGACCACCAGTTCGGTCGGCGAGGAGGTTAGACGCTTGAGTCCGCCGGGCGGGCCGGCATCTGGGTTACATGGGGCAGCTGTCAGAACAAGAGTTGTCGTCCCTGTTCCTGCGGTGAGATGCCCTGCCCGTTCTGGAATCAGGAGAGGCAGACCTCGGGCGTCCCGAATGCCCAATGTAGAGGGCTGCGCTTGGCCTTGCTGGCCATTCCCAAGAGTGTATCGCCATATCAACTACTCTTAGACTTGGCAGGATGAGTTGATACCGAGCCCGGTGGTCGACGATAGACCCTCTCATCTGTCATCTCCACTTGGGGGCAGAGACAGCAACGCAGAGAAGTTTCCGGAACGTCGGGCAAGATGCAGGGACCATACCAATCTCTGGATAAGTGGCCTGGGGGCCAATGGTGAGGGGATCTACCGATCACCTTACTGGCTTCCCGCAGCGCTGTCTCCCGCTCAAGTTACTTGTCACATCTACCTAGGTACCTACCTAGGTACCTACATAGGTGGTAGGCAGATATTCAGCCAGAGAAGCGATGGACCTTCCGAGAGAGGAAATAGGTAAGTTCTATGTCAATTCTCCAATCCTTCGAACAGGTCGCGCAGACCGAATGGCACGGTGATGATGCATGAACGCGGAAGTGCTTTTCGATACTCCCGCTCACCCCTGACGGGCACTCACACACTTACCCCTCACCCACCATTCCTTACTTCTTCTCACTCCCGCTGCACTAAAGAAGGTTTTAGGATTCTGATAGCGGTCAGACATGTTTGTAATGTGAACCGGACGAAGTTGTTGCAGCCAACAGCCATGGCTTAAGTACTTACCTACCATTTACAGAGATAACTGCTGTAGTAGGCATGGCATCTGTGAGATAAAGCTCGCTCCTTCCAACGAGGCAGGGAGCTCCCCAGAAAATAGCTCCCCCTCACCTCCGTTTCCGGCGAGCCACCGTTCCGACCTCCTGGAACGGAAAGTTGCTCAGTAGAAAAGAAGTGGGTCAGTCGACTGGGCGGGGCAGCCGCCGGGGGTTCCATGTTATGGAGCAGCCAGTGCACGGGCTGCAGAGCGGTCTTGTTTCCCCGACGTCATACCGCCTTGAGCGCGACCAAATTCGTCATAGGTTCCACCGCAGCCTGCAAGGACAAGCCCAGAGCACCACCCTTCCCTCCGTACCAATCAGAGACGCGTATACTGTACGAAATGTCTGGCAGGCGGGAAACCACCCACCGCACCTCATCACTTTCGCTCTCCTCGCTGGCTGGCGCCGCCCCCGTCCTCCCATTTTTCTTGTTCCCATTTTCTTTTGTGTGGTCTCCTCGCCCATCTTAGGTTACCTACCGAGTTTGGACCTGTCAATGTCCCTGTGCGGCTGCACGCTGTCAAAAACAAAACCCCTTTCTTTCTTTGGGTGGACGCAGGAATGGGGAACCACGGACGCGGCTGAGGGTTGCGACTCTGGTATGACAATAAAACTGCATGGGACTGGACCGGTCAGCCATGGACGTACAACCGTGCCGTCCGTCCTCGTCCGCTTTTCTGTCTGTTGTTTCTCCTCCTCCTCTCTCTCTATCCGTCTCTAAAATAGACATGCGTACGTACGTCCCTCCCCCAGGCGGTGGACGGCATGTCCGTCATCCATCCACTACTGTACTTGCAGCTTCGGTTCGGGTGCACTTGCTCGTTCAGACCGTTCAGACTCGAGGGAGGCCGGGATGGCGACCACACATACACACACGCTGTGCGAAAGCGCCCTGTGTCGGCGTACAGTGTCTTTAGCACTCGAGCTCTCGGAAGTCGGCATTTTTGGCACACACTGAGATCACTCAACGCGGGCGGTCTCAATACTCCCCTCCCAGCCGCCAAGACGCCATAGGCCAAGGCTCCCTGCACCATTCCATTCCGTCCCCCTCTCCCGTGCCACCGGGCTCCAAAAAACTCTTAAGACACATAAGCGTAAATACCCGGAACCCCATCAGACTTCGATGGTTGTGTGATTATCGACGGAGGTCTGTGGCACCAATGAAGCTGGAAAAGAGGTCGGCTGGCCTAACAGAGTATCAGAAAATGGATATCAACACCCACAGAAAGGCTGTAGTTGAAATAACATGACACGACAAGCTACCGAGTCGTCCCATCAGGATTGCCGAAACGGTGTGCGTAATCTTTTACCTGCAAGGCCATATAACATAGTCGACAAGGGATGCCAACGACCCCGGAAATACCGCCCTACCCTCCTCCGAAAAGAGAAAACGAAGGATTCTTCCCCCATCCGTCTTCGGAAGGCCACCTCACCACGGCATCCCCGTCAGGACGGACGACCACATGCCTAGGTACCTACTAGCCAGCTCATCAGACGAGTTTGAATTAATGCTCCCCCACACGCTTCATTTCCTTCTACGTATTAGCTTCCTTCCACACAAAACAAATCAAAAGCAGCCATATCATGCCCTCCCAGCCAGCCCAAGCAAGCCATACCATTTCCCTCCCTCTCCAGCTCCAGCGCCGATCATTAACAAATCAGGCAGCAGTCCCCACGACGGGCTTCGCAACGTATTGGAGTGAACGACCGACCCCCGGCAATATTGACTGTGCCTTTGCAGCAACGGAGTCTGCTTCCCGACTCCGATTGCCTTGAAGCCAGCGAACGTGACCGCCTTAGCGGGGTCAGGGTTATTCACGCGAGAGCCGCCTACCTAACCTACCTACGTGCATATCTAGTTGCACATGGGAAGTGCTCCCCGGTGCGTGCGTGATCCTTCCTGCGTGGGTAGGTAGGCAGGTATCTAGTGCGGTCGTGCTACATGCATACATACAAAATCGTGTCAATATGTGTGACTTGCTGGTTGACCCCTGGAACAGCACGGCGCCTGTGCAGTTGTTGGTCGCAGGCGGGGGGGCTTGGGAAGAAGAAAGTAACAGAAGAAAAAATACAACGCTCTGGTTTTCCGCTCGCCAATGCTCCAGCGGCCGTTCTCTGAGCCCCGACAGACCCCTAGAGAGAGGAGGGAAGGAACGTGATGTGATGAGTGATCGTGATGGTTGTGGTTTCATCTCTGCACGGGACAGTGATGGCGCTCTCTCTTTCTCTCGCCTTGAGCCGTGGCCGGCGCACTGTGTCTTCCACAACAAGCAGCTATCCCATTTCCAACCATAGCTCGAAAGGAACTAATATGCCTTCTTCATGCTTCATAATCTACAGTTACTAAACCCCACAAGGCATCATAAATCTATCATCAATCTATAGTTCGCTCGTATAAGTAACCGTTATCGCAACGACACAACAAGCCCATAACCGTGATTCTCTTCAATCCTCTAGCCAGGGACAACAATACAAGAGAAAGGCAAGGGTGGGTGGTGGGAGAGGCCAGACACAACAGACACACGGAAGATAAAAATTCCCTCCTCCTCTCCTGGCCTTCCCTTCCCTTCCCTCTCTTTCCCTTCCCCTTCTTTCCCATCAGATCCCATCCCCTCCCATGGCACACCCCGCCCACAGCCAGCCCGACCGCCCACCGCCCGCCGCCAGCCAGACAGCCGCCAACGCTGCTTGCTGGGCCTGCATGCAGATGCAGTTTGCATGTAGTTACACCCTGAAAACCTGTTTTTGCGACAAAGCAAGATATCTGAGCCAGTGAATTCTTCCCCTCCCCTCCCCTCCCCTCCCATTCGTGGGCGCAGCCGGACCGAACCTATCACATCGAGCCCGCCGTTTGCGAACCCTTAAAGCAGCTCGGACCAACCCAACCAGCAAATGTGCACCATGGCTAAATAATAAATTTCTCTTTCTTTACTTCTTGCGTCGAGTTTTGTCGCGCTCTTTCCCCCCCCTTTCGCCCTCTTCCCCCCTACCACCTTTCGTCGTGACTCTTGGTGGGTTCAGAGCGTTATCACGATGGCGATGAGAGAGGAGAGGGGATGAGGCTAGCTGGGATCAGTGGTTTGAACAGGTTATGGGCTCGGATGAGTGAGTATCTAGCCTCACTTCGGCGGCGCTCTCTTCCAAGTCATGCTCGCCTTCTTCGCTCGCCGTCCTTCTAAGAACCGTGTGCAGACAAAATCGAGATGACACGCAGAACTCGCTTCGCATGACATCCCTATCCCATTCTATCTCTCTCCATCCTCTCCTCGCAGAGGGCGCCGCAAGCAACCTGGCTACTAATTTCCAATCCGTGTGTCCGTCCCTCAGTCAGTCAGTCAGCCCGCCCGCCTGCCCGTTCGCTCCTAAACCGTCGCATGACCGTAAGCTGATTTAAGACCAGAAGTCTCCAGCATATACGAATCCCAACATGCCACGATCCCAAGTCTCAGTTCCCCCCCGGTGAGGACCCACAGAGAAAGAAAGCGGCGGTGTGGGTGTGGGTGTGGGTGCGTGCGTTATATATATGTACTTAGGTAGGTAGCGTGCGCAACAAGCAACAAATGCTCGGCAAGTGAGGCAGGCAGGCTTTGGTTAAAAATGAGAAAGGAGAGGGGAAAGATGGTGGTGGGAGGGGCCAACGAGATAGATATGCCGGGGACACACAACCCCTCGATCCCAGCTGAATTCTGATAGATAAGAGGGGCCAGCCGAGAAAGGGTAAGCCGTAGTGGATGGTTGGTGGCCGGTAATGAACCATGGAATCCGTCCACAGCGGCCAAGCCAAGCCAGTTTGGGCCGCCATGGCGTCTGCTGCCGGAGCCCGGAGAGAGTGCCGAAGAACACACGTGGTGGGATCGGCAGGGAAGGCGTCCATTCCATTGTAGGACATCATAGGAGGACCTTGGACGCCACACTCAGCAGCCACGCGGCGTCGTGCCAGCCGCCCTCGTCAGCCCTGGGTGGCGGCATCTTCTCCTCTGGAAGGACCGTGATGCCCTCAAGCTGCCGGAGGTTGTAGCGCTGCTTTCTGCCCTCCTGCGAATCCTCGCCCGAGTCGGTGTCCGACGTGGTCTCGCCGCTCCGTCCCGTCCCGGTCTCGGCGTCGGCGTCCTCGTCTTCGTCATCGTCCGAAGCCGTGTCGTCGTCCCCGTCGTCATCGCTCTCCTCTTCTTCGTTCTCCTCTACCGAGAAGAGGCTCCAGCCCAGCACGCTGCCGAGCCAGAATCCGGCCCCGCCGCCGCCACCTTGCTCCCGCTTGACGAGGCGGCGCACGGTGGCCTCGTCCTCGATGCTGGTGTCCTGCTCGATGGCCTCCAGCTTCTCGTCCAGGTTCACGAAGTCCGGGCCGGCTACCATGTGCTGTTCGTGCTGATGCTGGTGGTAGAGCTCGTGCTGCTGGTGGAGGTGGAAGTGATGGGAAGAGGAGGACGACAGCTCTTGGGGGACAAAGTAGCCGTCGATCGAGCGCCGCTCCTTAGGCGTCATCATCTGCGTGAGGCTGCCGGTTCTGCTCTGTGATCGGCTGCCGAGGCGGCTCCCGTTGCCGTTGGGGGACGGGAGCTCGTCGTCGGCCCCCATGGTGCTGCCCCGCCGGCTCTGGTGGTGGTGGTAGCCCGCATGTTCTCGCTCGCGGGCCAGCTCCCGCTCAAAGGCGACCTCCTCCGCGTCCGCGTCGCGGACCCCGGTCAGGCTCGTCGAGCTGGCGCGAGAGACGAGCCAGGCCTGGCCTTTGTACTCGCGGTACTCGCCGCTCAGGACGGCGCCGGCCCGCAGCATCCAGTCGCTGTCGTTGCGGTCCTTGGCAGACAGAGAAGAGCCGTCTTCCTTGCCGCGACGCCGGTGTGAGGAGGGGGACACGGCGCCCGAGCCGGAACCGGCCTTGTGGCGGTGTCGTGTAAGGTGGGTGGCCGACTTGCTCTTGGGCAGCGAGGCCCCGTTCGAAGAGCTGAGTCTCGTGTGGGAGCGGGACCGCGCGGGCGAGCGCGAGAGCAGAGCGGGGGTCGTCGGGGCAGACTTGCCCTGCAGGTACGATGTGCTGAGCACTAAAGGCGCGGTCATTGGACCGGGAAGGTCATCGTGGTCTGACAGCGGCAGCTTCATCGTAAGCGGGACCAGACTCAGATGATTGAGACTGGTGTTCGACTTATTGTTCCGCCGCGCGTGGCTCGAGTGCTGGTTGTATGCCACATCCATTGTTTCTCGCTTTATTGTTCCCTTTCTTTTCACTCGTGCTTGCTATTCGCTTGTTCTTCTCCGAGTTGCACCGCGTGAGCAGCGGTAGAGACGACGCTGCAGTCTCGATCGGCCGTTCACCACGGGAGTCTTGCGGTGAGGAGGTGGACTTCGAAGTTGCGATGATCGGGAGAAGGTCTTTAAATGGTCGGCCGTTGAGAGCGTAGTCGAGTCAAACAACAAACTCAAGGCAAGCCAGGTCGAGTTGGCGGTCACGACTTCAAGCTATGCCGCACATGCAACAGTGCGACCTAGACTCCGTTTGGGCAAAGGGTAAGGTGCAGGTCGCAGAGAAGACCTGCAAAATGTTGAGGACGGCAAGGATGGGAGGCAGAGTTGAGATGGAATTCGGCTGCTTATCATATGTACGGGGCGGAGCAGGCGTCTTTGGCCTCTTTTAAGGTTTTGAGGTCTAACACACAATGCCACAACCGAAAGGGATTGGTCGTCGTTCCAGGTCTGTCCCAGTCACCGCACACGCTCTTCTTCCTCGAGACTTGAGTTTGTTGAGAAACCTGGTAGAACCTGGGACGCTGGACGCTGACTGGCTCGAGTCGGTGCTGGCAATCCCTGTTGTGGTTTACCACTACCGAGGACGGACCCGACCGGGCTGAGGCCTGTGATTTGCCAAGGGCGTGCTGGACCGCTGCGATTAAGCCCCATAACGCCACTAGAGTTGCATGATGCAGCGGCCGAACGACTCCTTACTACCCACTAATGTACCCGGGACCTCAGCTCCCCGCATTTTGCAGCGCAAATTTGATCAGAATTTGCCCTAAACGGCCGCGCCCAGCGCGTACCAACAACTTTACCCCTCCATATTGGCGCCCTAGTGCGATTGAGTTGTGAGCTCCAAAAATTTTAAGGACCTGGGAGATCGAGGGTCTAGATCTTGGAAGAGTTCTGCAGCTATCGAATGACTCACCTCAAAGAAGGAAAAAGCAACCCATCTGTTGCTTGGTTTGCTCGTTCGTCTTGACGGGAATACGGGATAAGGAATCGAGGGACTATAAGGTGGCGAGAGAATAGAGCCGCAGGGGCCGAGAAACACTCGGGCCTGAGAGGCTCGTGGGAGGCTCGTGGGACCATTCCCTCGCCCAGCTGCACCCGGAACAGGCCGGCAGCAACGCCTGCAGATCGAAAAACATGCGGAATTTACGCAACATCCGCTATGAGGTGTGCAGGACGGACGCAGATATCACGGGCACGTGCTGGGATGCTGGAAGGGACGAGATACTGGTGGCATTTGGACCATCCGAAACCGAGGCACGGATATCTCTGGCGAGGATCGTGAACGTGTCTGGCTCATCCCGGGTGTAAGTGCGGCTGCATCTCTCTCCACGGTTCTCCAAGAGAAAGCCTTAGGGTAACGGAATAAACAAGAAACCCACGCGAAAGCAGGCTGACACTCTGCGCTATCCGGATCCAGCAAACACAACACAGTTACGTCATGGGATGCCCCAAGTCCTAACCCGGACCTGCTGGTCGACAGCATCGTGGACATCCACCACTTCAGTGACAGCTCTACAACATGCCTCGTCCTGGCCGGAGGGGACATCGTCGTCGTTCAGGAGAGCGACGATGGCGTCGAGGCTGTCCATATCGAGATCGTGGGCTCGATCGACGCCGGCATCGCTGCGGCACGATGGTCGTGGGACGATGAGTTGCTCGTCCTCGTCACTAAGGCCGACACAGTCATCTTTATGAGCCGCAACTTCGACGCCATTACGGAGGTCACCATGACCGCAGAGGACCTCAAGGCCTCGAAGCACGTCTCGGTCGGCTGGGGCAAGAAGGAGACCCAGTTCCAGGGCCGGGGAGCCAAGGCGGCAGCCCTTCGCGACCCAACGATCCCCGAAAAGGTCGACCAGGGCGTGCGAAGCCCCCACGATGATGGCCGCACAGCTATCAGCTGGAGGGGCGATGGTGCCTACGTTGCTATCAATAGCGTTGACGCGGCTGGATCCCAGCGCAGGGTCATCCGCGTCTACACGCGAGAGGGCCTCCTTGACAGCGCCAGCGAGCCTGTGGACGGGATGGAGGCGGCTCTCAGCTGGAGACCCGCCGGTAATTTGATAGCCGGCATCCAGCGCCTCTCTGATAGAGTCGATGTCATCTTCTTCGAGCGGAACGGCCTGAGGCATGGCCAATTCACACTTCGGTTCCCTGATTCGGGAGACTTCCCTCCAGACATCGGTCTCGAGTGGAATTCGGACTCGACCGTACTGGCCGTCACGTTTGGCAACGTTACGCAGCTGTGGACCATGGGAAACTACCACTGGTATCTCAAGCAAGAACTTCGGGGCGAGTCTGGAGCTACGTCTCCGCGTGCTGTTTGGCACCCGGAGAAGCCACTGCGGCTTGCGGCGGCCACGGCCAGCAACCTGGTGCATACGGAATGGATTTTCCACACTTCTAAGGGAGCAATAATCGCACCTCACGACCATGGAGCTGTGGCAGTGATAGACGGGCGGACCCTGAAGGTGACGCCGTTCCGCACTGCCAACGTGCCACCTCCCATGGCCCTGTTCGAGCTTTCGCTCCCGTCGAGCATCATAGATGTGGCCTTCACATCGAACATGTCCAGCATGGCGGTGCTTCATCACCTCGGAATAGAAATCTACTCATGGGAGACGAAGGCTGGCCGCTCGCTCCTCCCGAAGAGACTCGACGAGATATTGTTTGTAGCTAACGAGTTCCGGGCCCCTGACTTCCCAGCCCCCTTCCAATTTCATCATCCCCTTCAAGTTTCCTTTTCGGGAGAGAACGAGATTTGGGCGCTGCACTCCAGTGACGGGGTACCCCAGCTGGCGCAATTTCTTCTCGATCGGGCATTTTTATCTTCCGGCCGGCTCTGCTCGACTCCGGATGCAGACCTCGTTTGTGGCATCTCGACACTCACGAGGGAGTCTGGCATGGTTCTTTGCACGCAGAACCGCTCTGGCCACCTCTCGGACGCCTCAGGCAATGGAGAGCTAGTGCCTCTTCTCAAGTACCCGTCTCATCTTCCATGGTTCGAGGTAGTCAGTTACGGCGAAGGTGCTGATGAGCTCCTAGCATTCGGTCTTTCGAGGGCTGGCCATCTCTATGCCAACACTCGACAGCTCGCCAAGAACTGCACATCCTTCCTTGTTACTGCCGACCACCTGATCTTCACGACTAGCAACCATTTTCTCAAGTTTGTGCACTTGACAAGTCCCGAGGGTAAGCGAGCGAGAAACTCTTCTTCCAAACCAGAATGAAGCAGCAACAATCCAAACCAGAACTTGATGCTAACTGATATCTTTGCGAGATGAAACCTAGAACTGGAGGTCCCACCTGATGACCCCGAAACAGATGAGCGCTGCCGGAGCATCGAGCGAGGCGCGAGGCTCATCACCGCTGTCCCGAGCAACATGAGCCTCGTGTTGCAGATGCCCAGGGGCAACCTCGAGACGATCTACCCCCGCGCCATGGTGGTGGCAGGTATCCGCCAGCTCATTGACGGGAAGCACTATGGCAAGGCTTTCGCATGCTGCCGGACGCAGAGGGTCGATATGAATATCCTTTACGACCATCGGCCGGACCAGTTCCTGTCAAACGTGGGCTTGTTCCTCGGCCAGCTCAAAGACGTCTCCTACATTGATTTGTTCCTATCATCCCTCAGAGAGGAGGACGTGGCGCAGACTATGTACAAGGACACGAGGCCTACCAAGGCCACGACCGGTCCTTACTCTGCAGTTGCCCAATTCCTCAACGGCGGAGTACACCTCCCCCCTGTGCCTGCTCGGGAAGCCAACAAACTCGCTTCTTCCTCCAAGGTCAACACAATCTGTGATGCCGTCCTCAACGTCCTCCAAAGCGAGAAGTCCTCCAAGAACAACCTCCAAAACATCATCACCGCCCACGTCTGCAGAGACCCTCCCGCGCTCGACGACGGCCTCCTCGTCGTAGCATCCCTGATGCAGCAGCAGAAGGAGCAACGGAAGCAGCAGCAACAGCAGCAGTGGCAACTACAACCGCAGCAAGAAGACGATTCACTCGCCGAGCGCGCCGTCGAGCACATCTGCTTCCTCGTTGACGTCAACCGCCTCTACGACCACGCCCTCGGCCTCTACGACCTGGACCTCACCCTCCTCGTGGCGCAGCAGTCCCAGCGCGACCCGCGCGAGTACCTGCCCTTCATCCAGTCCCTGCACGCTTTGTCTCCGGAGCCCCGCAGACGCTTCGCGATCGACGACCACCTCGGCCACCGCGAGAAGGCGCTGGCGCACCTCGCGGCTCTAGAGGACAACTTCGACGCCGTGCGCGACTACACCGTCAGGCACGGCCTGTATACGGCCGCGCTGGCGCTGTACCGCTACGACGAGGCGCGCACGCGCGTGCTCACGCGCCTGTTCGCCGCGGACCTGGAGGCCAGGTCCCGCTTCCGCGAGGCGGGGCTCGCGTACGAGTCGCTGGGCGAGTTTCGGTCCGCCACCGCTTGCTACCGCTCGGCTGGCACGAGCTGTTGGCGCGAGTGCCTTTTCGCCGCGCAGCAACGGGACCGCCATCGTTGTTCCTCGGAGACGGAGACGGAGACAGAGAAGGAGCAGCAGCAGGGAGAAGAAAATATTAATGCCAATACCCTGGCGGAGCTGGCGAGCGCTCTGGCAGACGCGCTGCACGAAGCGAAGGACTACGTGTCCGCGGCGCAGGTGCACGCCGAGTACCTCTCCGACCCGGAAGCCGCCGTGCGGTCGCTGTGCAAAGGGCACCGTTTCGCGGACGCGCTGCTCCTCGCCGCACGGCAGGAATCATCATCTTCTTCTTCCTCCTCCGGAGGAGGAAATGGTAATGTTTCCACTACTACTTCTACGGCTTCTTCCCTAGAAGCCGCCGTCGACGCAGGCCTCGTCGACGCACTCGCGTCCACGACCGAGTTCCTCGCGGACTGCAAGGCGCAGCTCCGGGCGCAGGTCCCGCGCATCCTGGAGCTGCGGCGCAAGGCGGTCGAGGACCCGCTTTCGTTCTACGAGGGCGACCAAGCACAGCAGCAGCGTCCCGGGGATGACAGTATCCTCCCCGACGACGTTTCCGTGGCGGCCAGCTCGAGACTGAGCACCAGCGCCAGCCTGTTCACGCGGTACACCGGGAAAGACGGCAGTCTGGGCACGGCGGGCACGGGCGTGAGCCGCGCGTCGAGCAGGAACAGGAAGCGGGAGGAGAAGAAGAGGGCGAGGGGCAGGAAGGGGACCGTTTACGAGGAGGAGTACCTGGTGAACAGCGTGAGGAGGCTGGTCGAGCGCGTGGGGGGCGCTGCTACGGTGGCGGAGGTGGAGGCGCTTGTGTTTGCGCTGGTGAGGAGGGGGATGGGCGAGAGGGCGAGGGCGGTGGAGGGGCTGCTGGGTGAGGTCGTGGAGGGGTGTAGGGCTGCTGTTGGGCAGGTGTGGCCGGCGGCGATGACGGCGGCGGCGACGACGACGGGCGCTGCTGGTGCTGGTGGAGGAGGGAGTGGTCCTGCTGCTAGTGGTCTTGTTGCGGGTGGTGGCCTGGCCGAGGTAGTGCTGGGCGAGGAAGGGGGCGGCGTGGCTCGTAGTCAGCCGCCTGCTCTGTTGGATTTCAAGCGGCTGTCGCTTCTTAGCTGATGTGCCGTTGCGTGCTCTGGGGTTGGTACCGCTAGACTACGTTGGTATGGAGGATGATTGGGCAATCTTCAAGTGTAGGGGGAGTGATTTGGACGATCAGTGCTTTTTGGCAGTCGGTGAGGGCAGAAGTGATCGCACATCGCATATAATGGCCGGATCGGATATGGGCAAACAAAAGAGAAAAGCATGTGATTCCCCTTTCTTTTGGGGGCAGCTCTTATATACATGATAAATACATTTCTTGCTTTTGGTCAATTGTATCACAGGGAATTGTACACTGGATGATGGCAATAATGGTAGACCGGAGAGATAGTTTACAAGTGCGCTTATAGCTTCCAGGCGGCCTATGACGGAGGCGGGCTGGTTTCTATTGTCGATGGTAGAGGTGGTGGCGGTGTCGGGAAATTGCTGCTGCTGTCCTCCAAGCTCTCCACGGGCGCCGAGGCGTCGGGAGGAGAAGCAGCAGGAGGAGCAGGAGTTGGCACGTCGCTGATACCCGCGGCGGCCATGGCCTCCGCCCTGCTGCGGGCCATGACCTCGCCGATCTTGGCCAGCATCTCTTCCGTCAGGACGGGCTGTCCGCGGGCGCGGCGCGCGTCGCGCAGCTTCTTGTTGAGCTCCTGCAGCGGCGTGCGCATCGTCAGGGTCATGCCGAGGCGGTCGCGCTTGGCCGCCTCCTCGGCCTCCTTCTTGGCGACGTACTCGTCCGTGTGGCGCGTGCGGAAGATGGAGTACTTGTTGCGCAGCTCGTCGAGCACCGACTCGGGCATGGGCGCCTTGAGCAGCATGGGCACGAAGCTGCGCTTCTCCAGGTCCTGGCGCTTCGTGTCGCACTCGTGCTCCGTGTGCTCCATGGGCGGCGTCTGCGGCCACGGGATGGTGACGTTCAGGCCCGGCACGAGGCGCTGCCACGAACTGTGCCGGGTGTGCCTGTCGTGGAAGAAGTTGTGGCGGACGAGCTGCTTGATGATGACGTCGCGCGTCAGGCCCGTGTTGGGGTCCTTGATCGGGTGCACGAGCCGGACAGCGGAGACGGGGAACGCGCTGGACGTCGCGACGATCGTCTCGCCGTCGGTGGGGATGAAGTTTGGGATGCTGATGTTGACCTGCGGTTCGTTTCACGTGGATTGCTTCATGTCAATAAACGCTCCTGGCCATCTAGCCGCCCACGTGTCCTTGAGTAGGAGGAAGCAGGGAACTCACATCTCCGAAGCCCTCTATTTCCACCGAGGCGTTTTCGTAGTTGATGTCCTTGATTTTGCCGATCATGCCCTTGTGGACGCCCTCGACGACTACGACACGGTCGCCCGCGACGATGTTGGGATGCTGGCTTCCGCCGGCCCACTTCCACCGCTCCTCCCTCACCTTGTCGGAGAGCTTGAAGGACGGGCGGGAGATCTCCTTGTTGACAGCACCCCACACCGGCGCCGGGATGCCGCGTGCCTCACGGAAGAGTGCGTGCTTGAGCGGATGCCTGTAGCGTGGGAGCGAGGTCGTGGGCACGTCGCGCTGTGGCGCCAAGGGGCCCATCTCCCAGTCTTCCCGTCGTGCAGTCCTGGCCATGGCCATGTGGTAGTTGACCTCCTTGCGGATGTATTTGGGCGGGAGGCGAGGCATCTTGTCCTTCACGGCTTCCTTCTTCAGCTGCCGCGCCACCTGGCGCTCGGCCATGGCCGTCCGGCGGGCGAGTTTCTCCATGTTGTCTGCCCTTCTCGCTCTTCGCTCTTCGTTCCAGCACGAGCACGTCGTTCTCCTCCCCGGTCTCTGGTCTCTGGGTGGCGGCGGCCGAGCCCTGAGTTGCCTGACGGAGTTCCCGTTGTTGCAGGTCGATCAATTGGCCCGGCCAGCTGTCTCGTCCTGGTTCTGTGGTGGTCTGTTGCAGCTGCGAGAGCACCTGAGTGCTCTTTCTACTAAGTTGGGCAGGGTCCCGAACGTTTTTTTTCACCCCTGTCAGGTTCCTGCTTGATCAGAAAGTGCTCGAATGGGCCCGTGCACGATCGTTTGGAAAGCAGGCGGTGAAGCACGTGCTTAGTTGCCGATTAGCTAAAGGTTATCCGATGAGACCCCACCACAATCATCATTATCAAGACATTCATCATCAAAGCGGTCTGGTCTCCAGCTAGAACTGGAATTCAGGGACACTTACTCTCGCCATGGTCTCATAGTATCATTAGAGAAATATGGCTCCCTCTATTTTACTTTCCGAATTGTCCTCTTCTGTTAATTGTCCTCTTCTGTTAATTGTCCTCTTCTGTTCGCAAAGCGTGAGGCTTTCGGGCCTTCAGCCCGAAGCTTTCAGCTCTCCCCAGCTCAGCTCGTCCTCCAAGCGTTCGGAATCAATAGTTGCACAGGATCCACCACTGTGCCCCCAATTGACTGCCCCGTGTCTGATCAACAATTCCTGTGATCGCATCAAGACCACCTGTTTTCCCTGCTTCAGCCCTGCAGAAAGCGGAGGCTCCTTTGCCGGCGACATGTCCCTCACAGGCTCCAATACTGCAATGTTCCAACCCGGGCTTGCCGGTGCTCGGACTGGTTGCAGGTGATGATGCCATGTTCTTAATGTTAATGTAGGGCTGACTTCAGGCGAAGACATCATGCCCATTCACTGGCTCGCAGCTATCACCGCAAACGTACTGGACCCGAGGCTGTGGCTAACTATGCCATGAAGTATCAAGCCACATCTGATGAGGTGAGGCTCTTCCGGAGTAACTGCTGTAGGTACCTCCTAGTGCACCAGAGCTGCATGTACATGTACCAGTCCGTGCTCCTCCCGTGGCCCATCACTGCCAAGCGAGATAGTCCTGTAGGACTTTGCTTGCTCATCTCTGCGTCACACGTCAACATGCCGCTGTTATGGTCAACTACCTAAGTATCTGCCTCCCTAACGTAGGTATCTTGAACTGCATCTCCAAGGGACTCACGACGAGGAAAGTGAAGCAGCAGATATCTCATATATGTACATAACGAAACTTGTAGTGTCGTCGGTAGGGTTGCCTATCTATCGGCTCCGTCTGGGTGGTTCTAGGCACTTGTCCATGGAACGCAGCGTCTTGAAGCGGCCCTTTTATATCCGAGACGGGCACCGCGTATTCCGTAAAATAATACGGAACTGTACCAGTCAAGCAGGTCTTTGCCCCGGACAAGCTATGTCTCGGCCATTTTCGGAAGGAGCGTCGCCCATCTCGATCGTCCGTGTGGTTGTTGAGAGAAGCAAGCTGGCTGAGGGTTTGAAGAGGCTTGGCCTTTCAGCTAGGCCTCTTGTCCCGTTGTAAGCCTGAGGTCTCCTGATGAGGGAGGACCACGATTATAATACGAACCCGGAGTCGGCCCCTGTACCGTCCGATGGGGTCCGTTATCCGGCTCCGGCATTTAATCTTTCGAAAATGGTTTGTCGGTGTCGGTTGACCGTGTCTGCTGCGGCTTTCGATTACGCGTTCAGGAGCTAGGATCACACCCAAGATAACGAGAAAGCAGAAGTATGCGCCCCGTTTGCATGGAGGAAGAACAAACGACATCCTCAGGGCTCAGGGACATAGACTGCCTGCCCTCATATCTTACCTGTTAGAAAATATTTAAGATCTGACGTCGGGCATCAGACTATCATCATCAGCTGTCAACAAAGAACTCCGGCGGTTTGTCAACGCGGAATACAGTCATTCGCTGGGTCGCGGTTCAGCACTGTTGGCTGCTTGGCTGCTTGGCTGCCTGAGCTTGACACCGCTGAGATGCCTACAAGCAACCCCTGTTCACCCCCCACAGGCCGTGCTGGCCGCTAACCCGACCAATGAAAATGGCTCGATGAGCTGAAGGGCAGTGTTTGCCTCAGGAACACACAAGAACAGATGGCCCCGTTGGCTGCCCAATTCAGCAGTTGTTTGGCTGAACTTTGAACCCCCCATGCACGCCCCATGCGACCGAGAAGAGGCAGCCCGCTCGGCCGCCACCAAATAACTGAAAGTGCCACCAGACCAGCCCGGCAACGAGCATGCCCAGCACACGTCAATAATTGATCACTGCCATTTATTTCGCCTCGTTACAGGGCAAGCACGCCAGCTCTAGGCGCCCGTAGGCCATAAGTCGCCATTTCTGTTCTGTGACTGCCTGCCGATCTCAAGTGACAGCACTGTCCTTCAAGACCGTGCGTGCGATTTCATTTTATCATTGCAGGACTTCCAGGGTCAAGTTGCTGGTTGCTTGTCGTCTTCAGCCCGCCCAGACCAAGGACCCAAATCTTTGTCACCCGTGCTGTGCCAACCGCTGCCAATCGCTGCCAATCGCTGCCAATCGCTGCCAATTGCTGCCAGCTTTCAAGTTCCTAGCTCGTCGTCCTGAACCTGAACCTGAACCTGCACCTGAACTCCCTCTCCGCCCACCGCCCACAGCCCACGCCCACACCCACACCCACACACACCCCAACGTCAATCAGGAGGCCCCATCTCTTTCCCGGCCCTACTTCAATCTTCTGCTCCCTTCAGTCTTCCCCTTCAAACAAACACACATCAACCTCCACCGTTCCATCGTCACCCGCAACAAACCCCGTCAACGTCTCGACGGGTTCTATTTATTGTCAAATCTCCTTGTGCATTTCCTTCTCGTCAATCTATCTCCTCTCGTCAACCCAACCCAACAGCAATTTTTCACCCTGCCCGCGCCGGTTTTCCGCCCAGCCTCGCCTTCCTTTTGAGATACCGTCTTTCCGCTTCGCTCTCTCGTCTCTCCGAAGCCATGGCCGAGATCCGCCGCAAGTTGGTCATCGTCGGTGACGGTGCCTGTGGCAAGACCTGCTTGTTGATGTAGGTCATTTGCTGATTTTTTGAGCCCCCTTCTCCATTATCGATCGCTCTCGCCTCCGAAAACGAAGAGCGGAGAAGAGCAGCAAGCAACAAGCAACCAGCTTGCGCGAAGGCGTACATCTGCCATCCGCCATCCACAGTGCTTGGTTGCCTGCTCGCCCTCAACAACACCAAAGATGCCCGCCATTCGAGCCCATTTGAACCATTTGCCATCATCTCTATCATCCAGCTTCATCAAAACGCTAACTTATTGCTCAGTGTTTTCTCCAAGGGCACCTTCCCCGAGGTAAGAACGAGCCGCCGCAATTTCAATCCCGAAGCTCCCATTCCGCTTGCGTGTGTGCCTTACTCGCTCGCCGGAATCTCCCCCGCAACAACGGCCCAAGGCGGCGGCAATCTGCAGAACCAGCAACGTGCCCTCAAAACAACTACCACCACCAGCTCGCACACCTCTCATACCAGCAACAAACAACATAATCAACAACAAAATAAAACACAGTGACGGATAGGCTACATTCGCCCGTGGTCAAATCCGGGATGAAGGGCTTTTTTTCCGATCGCCATGGCCTACTACTCAAGATCTCTGCATTTCACAAACGAACTGGGTCTCCTAACCAAGCCTTCACATTGCAGGTCTACGTCCCCACCGTCTTCGAGAACTACGTCGCCGATGTCGAGGTCGATGGCAAGCACGTCGAGCTGGCCTTGTGGGATACGGCTGGCCAGGAGGACTACGATCGTCTCCGTCCGCTGTCGTACCCCGACTCCCATGTCATCCTGATCTGCTTCGCCATCGATTCGCCCGATTCTCTGGACAACGTTCAGGAGAAGGTAAGCACTCCATGCACTGAACCAACCCACCACATATTACCCTTTCTCTTCGCTCTCTTGTCTTATCGGAGAGTCGTTTTTAAAAGGAACTCGAGCAAGCTGACCACGCGGTGACCGCCTCCCTCCTCCCCTTTAAAATAGTGGATCTCCGAGGTCCTCCACTTCTGCTCCGGCTTGCCCATCATCCTCGTCGGCTGCAAGAAGGATCTCCGCTACGACCAGAAGACCATCGAGGAGCTCCACAAGACCAGCCAGAAGCCCGTGTCTCCGGAAGATGTACGTGTCTCATCCCGACCTGTCCGGACCCGGGTCGCCCCTTTTTTTTCCGGCCCCCAATCCTTCCTTAAGAGTCATGCATGTGATGACCCTAGTCTGCGGCTGTCGGTCTGTATGCAACAATGGCGACACAACACAACATTGGGGCCAGAACTGTGACTCTGGAAAAGACACACGCACCGTCGTCATTGCGCTTGCATCATGCATTTTGCATCCTTCCTTTTCGCTAACCCGGTTTGTCATTGTTTGCTACGTTAACAGGGCGAGGAGGTCAGGAAGAAGATCGGAGGTTTCAAGTACCTCGAGTGCTCGGCCAAGACCAACGAGGGTGTCCGTGAGGTCTTCGAGAACGCCACACGAGCTGCGCTGATGGCCCGCCACCCGAGGAAGAAGCGGCACTGCCTGATCCTCTAAGGGGTTTCGGCTTGCCACCTTCCTCTTAGTACACACACAACACAACACACACAACTTAATCTCCTCGTCGAGTCCTTTCCACCAGCTTTTTTTCGGTTCCCGATACTTATGTCTCCCCGTCTTTTTCTCCCGCCGGCGCTGTAATATTCTTCTTGTTGACGGTTCTGGGAAGGAAACTACCCAGGGAGTGGGGGGATTTCTCGGGCGCTCGGTAATCTGCTGGCTGCAATGCGGGGAGACTTAGTGACTCACGCTCTCGCGTCTCGGGGGGTGGGAAATGGGGACATAAAATCTTTTGTGTCATATTTTGGTCCCCCACGAAACAAATGGGGGAAAGACGGGAAGAAGGAAGGAGTGGTGGTTTTTTCCCCAATACTATTCGCATCTAAACAAATCGGACAAACGGTGGGCGGAAGCAGGTCAGGAGAGATGAGATGGAAGAGAGGACGAAGAGGAGATGAGGACTGGCTTCCATGCTCTGTGAGAGAAGTGGGAAAGGAAATCGGGGTAAGCGAGGTGAGATTTCGAGGAGCAGTGAGGAAGATGCAAAGTGGATTTTGTTTGTTGCGTCTGTCTGTCTGTCTGTCTCTGGGCTTGTCTTATTCTTTCTACCTAGTTGGCGGTACAATAAGGAGCGGAGGATGGATGGATGGATGTAGGGAGGGGAGGGGAGGGGAGGGGAGAACTGGAAGGAGGGAGGAGAGAGAGAGCCTGATGGATGGAATGGTCTGCCGCGGTTTCTTCTTCCCATTTTTCTCTTTGACTTTTTTTTTTCTTTTCCTTCTTGTGTTCTCTCTTTCTTTCTCTCTATTTTCTCTCCTCCTCGGGGTTTGCGCGTGGTTGGCGAGGTCGTCGGTTCCGGTCACGGAGCGAGACACGGGACCTTTTCTCTCTTGTTGACCTCTTCTCTAACTCGGATGGAACCAGAGCCTTATATCATAAATCGTCATTTTTTTATTTATTTATTTTTGCCTCCTCGTTGGTTTGTTTCTTTTCCCCTCCCTCCGCCTCATCCAGTCCCAAGTCTCCTGCTGTTTCCCCGGCCTGACGTCTCTACTTGAAGTCACTTCGCATGTCCCGTCGTCCCATCTCTCTGGCCCTTTGCTTGCTTTTGCTTGCTTTTGCTTGCTTGCCTGCCTGGTTTGCACGGTTTCTTATCCTTCGATACTCGATCTCCTGGACCTTTGGAGATGGTGAAATCGTGGGTTGTTCAAGGGGATCCTAAATCGAGAACAGCTGCTCGTATTGTCTCCTCTTTTTTTTTCTATCTCCCATCTTATGATCTCTTTTTCACCCTTTCACTCTCTCTTTTTTAGTAATCCCATTGCACAGTCAATCTTTCCACCGCGGGCTTTCCAACTACCTAGGTAGCCTGAAGGGAAAATGGAAAGCGTGTACGATGTAGCAGATAAATTTGCCTGGGTTTTTTGCTTCTATCGGTCTGATCCTAGCCCTCCTGATCTACGTTCATTGCGTCCTTTTCTTCCGTCTCTCGTATCGCTTGCTCTCCAAACTTCTGTGGTGTTCGATGGCTGCTCCGACAGCGCTTGGGTTGATGACGTTCCTTCATCTACGTTGCGTGTAAATTTTTGCCCAACGTCGGTCGTTCTGCATCTACCTCATGCCCATTACCATTATGATGATAATGATGATGATGACGACGATGATGACCCAGGAGAAGTGAGTTACAAAATGATTTCCCCACGCCGAGTGAGTCTGCGTTGGTGGCGATATGCAACGGGCTGCGGTCCTCACGCTCGCAAGATGCAGTGATTCTCACTACAGCCAGATCACTTTGAGGAGTTGTTTAGACACTATCTCATGTGGTAACAGTCCATTCTAAGAGGAAGGACGAGTAAAAGGCTTTCCTTCCTGTTCGGTGGTGTGAGGCATCGAAGCCGAGAGGCAAGCAAGTAAGCACCTAGGTAGGAGTTCTTGAACTACGAAGGGATCATTGCAGCCGCCATATCTCCCTCCCTTCCCGTCTCTGATGAAATGGCCAGGCCTCCGTGATCACCGAAACCCAAAGGACAGAATGACTTGATAAGAAAGAGGAAAGTGGTCGTGGGCACGTTTCATGACATAAAACCTCCCCTTCACATCACCGCCTGTGGTTCCCTAACTTGCTATCAATCTTCTCACTCTTCAGTGAAACCACCCAAGACAGATGCCAGACTCATCCCATCCATCGCCTCATCCACGGCCCGAGCAAGGCAGGCTTGCTTGCTTACTGGGGGCAGCTCTGTTTCGTTTCATGGAATGAATGGTCAGTCAAAGGGAAAGGGTGTTACTCACTCAGCATGTAGGCCGGGAGTTGTGACGTGTATCGTGAATGAGGGGTAAGTAAAGGCAGGGCAGACAGGCAGGCAGCAGGGCTGGCGAGGATTCAGTGAAAGAAGGAGTGATATGGAGGGAGGGAGGGGCTGAACTCACGGCTCCGCAGGCGCCGCAGGACTTGGTCTTGCCGTCCGTGGCGGCTCCGCACTTGGGGCAGGCCGAGTCGTGCATGTTGGCGAAGGTTGTGAGTGGTGTGGCGTGAGGTGAGTAAACTCTGGTGAGTTATGTTGTAGCAGCAAGTGAAATTTATTGTATATTGGCAACGGTTGACAGGTGGGTGACGTGAAATATGGTCGAGAGAGAAAGGAGGGGGTTAAAAGAAGATAAGGCAGGGACGTTGGCAGGAGCGGGGCAAAGCCGGAGCTTAAATACTCATCCTACCTGCTACAGCTGCTAACACTATCGTTATTTCTTCGCCCGACGACTTAGAGAGATGCAGGAGGGTAGCCGGCCTTGGGAGAGGATGTGCCTCAGGTAGGAACCCCTCCATGCACGTACTTTACGAACGACGCACACAGTCGTGCGTGCCGCTTCTGCCCGCCCAACATTACATGTATCTACCCCACCACCATCATCATCAGGGTCAGCCGTGTGGCCGTGGTGGGCTGGCGCGCATCCTCTTCGACCGGCCGTTAGCTCACGCGTACTCCCCTGTCTCTTAAGAGGGCGGGTGGGTTTGCCTGTCTTGGGGTGGTCGCATCGCAGACGTGGGAGTGGTCCGGTGCATGCGGGCGGGTTTCAGCGGGCATCGTCAGTATCCAACAACGACACAGCAACGAATCACTACGGCCCTATCTCGCATTACCCAGTCCTTGTGAGCACTACTGTACTGACCCACTATCTGCTGCTTTTCCTTCTTCTGCCAAGACCTCAGTTTCTCGTTGTAATAAATGGTGCGTGCATCTCGAAAATGCGAAAGATGCGGTGGAACTCGAAAGGCAGAACTGCAGGCTGAGGATGGGAGGGGATGGGATGGATGGATGGATGGAGCCTGGCATGACCCCTCCTTCTCACGCCCTCCTGCTTTGTTGTGCTGGTTGTGACCCCTCATCTCTCTCACATGTTGGGTCGTCCCTACGTGTCATGCCAGGTCAGGCGTCAGACATGAAGTCGCCCAGTCCCCAAACAGCTGAAGAAAAGTAAACTGTAGCCGCGGCAGCCATGGGACATGAACCCCGAGCCGTATCGGAAGTGTGTGTCAGACTGGCCAATCAAATGCCTCGTCAAATCGTCTTAGATGATGCATTATGATAATCCGTTTATATACATACAGATCCAAAAGAACGCGGATGCGTTTTTGTTATCCCTATTCCAGTCTATCTATTCGCTAGATCCCGCAAGGCCACGGTGAAGACACGATTAAAAAACAGTCATGACCAAAATAGGTGGAGGTAGTAGGCCAAGGAGCCTTGGACTATCTTGCCACTCTAACAGGACAAGACGAAGAAGAATCGTAGTAATACATAGCTTTCTAAGAAGGCTAAGAAGGACTGTCTTCCCTTCTACGCCTGTCTCTCTCTACATGCATTGCGCCGGACCACCGTCGCCTAGAAGAGAAGCACCACTTAGTAACCGGGACATATAACACTGCAGGGAGAGGGGGAGTGAGAGAACAAGAGCCTAACGAGGAGGTAGGCTACAGAAGGGGCGAACAAGGTCAAAACTCACCACTAATCATCTTCGCCACAGCCTGCATCAGCGAAATGCCCATCACCGCGCTCCCGAACGCGACCACCCCCCACGCCACATACGTCCGCCAGCTCCTCGTCGCTAGCTTGATGTAGCACAGCGGCGGCAGTATGTACGCCATCGCGCACGCGCTCGTGGCGCCGACCAGCTCGAAGATGACGCCCAGGTCGCACGTCAGCAGGCTCAGCGTCATGGCGCTCACGACGAGCGCCGACGAAAAGATCAGGTGCAGGTTCATGTTGAACGGCTCCCCGGGGAAATAGTAGTTCAGCATGACCTCGCGGCAGACGAACGCCTCCAGCGGTAAGGTCGTGAGCATGTTGAGGCCGAAGCACAGGCGCGCGACCGTCACCATCGTGTTGTCCGGGGGGAAGTTGTTGAGCACGTTGCCCAGCGTCTTGTCGCCGAAGGTGAGGAAGCCGGCGAGGGCCAGCACGAGGCAGGCGAGCATCGAGACGCCCGTCGAGTAGTGCGTCACGCGGGAGAAGTTGTCGATGGTGGGGGTTTTGAGGGAGCCGTAGATTAGGAGGGAGTTGTGGTGGCAGACGAAGGCTGTGGGGAGGAGGAATACGTGTTAGCTTTGGGTTCCTTGCTTAGGTACCTACCTAGCCTAGGAGGTTTTGGGGGATTTTGATGAGAAATAAATACCGAAGGATATAACACCGATGGCCTGGGTGATGCCCGAGTTGACGGTGAGGAGAGATACGTCGAACGAGCCCCTGGCCTCCTTGGGGGTCAGGATGCCCTGGACAACCACCGTGAGCACGATGACGGCCATGCTGATCAGCGCCAGAGTGCTGGCTTTCGCGAGCTATTCCACCATCGAATAGTGTCAGTCAGTTAGTTACCTAGACCACCTACCCCTTGCGGGCGACCTTGATAACATAGAAGCGGTAGAGGACAGAGGGAGGGAGAAAACACATACCTTCGCAATATCCCTATACAGCGTCAGCGGATAGCTCACCCCCAACGTAAACACCACAATCACAACCCTCCTGTCCGCCAACAACCCCAACAAAGGTATGCCCCCCAACCCCGGCCAGATCGCCGTCAGCACATGCGGGATGCTATCCCCCACGATAACACCAAACGCCACCATCCCTCCAAAAGCAAACAGCCACTGCGCCAGGCTGATGGCGATCAGCCCCGACCGCCCAAAGCACCGCTCCACCGTCCCCTGGAACGAGTTCGCCCCCGACAGCTTGCTGTTGATGACGATCAGCCGGATCGTCCAGTCCACCACCACCGTCAGCGCCACGAGCAGGAAAACGCCCGCGAGCAGGCCCGCCTGCCTGAACGCGTACGGCTGCCCTATTATGCCGGCCCCGATGATGCTGTTCGCCATGTTCATGAAGGCGGAGCGCAGGCCGGATTTCGGCCGGCGGTGCTCGGCTTCTGCGTCTTCGAGCCCGACCCATCCGTGGCCGTTGGCGCCCCCGTTGCTGTTGCTGGATCCCCCCCATCCGGGGCTGTTGGCGAGCGTCACGGAGGGCGCCTCGATGTTGGTCAGGAGCGGCAGGCGGCGCTGACGCTCGGAGGCTGCGGAGTTCTCGGGCTCTGAGTCTATGTCGAATTCGCTGCCGAAGTCGCTGTCGAGGGAGGAGCGCTGTGGCGACGACGAAGAGTCGTGGCCGCCGCCGCCGCCGTTGGCGGAGCCGTTACGGTGCTGCGATGGCGCCGGGCTGGAGGATACTATTGTTGTGGCGTGCAGGTCGAAGCGCACGCGGTTCGGCGTGCGGGGGGTGCGCGGCGTGCGCGTGCCGGGTGTGGCGGATGGGGAGGACGATGAGTGTTGCATCATGGCCGACGCCGAGGGCGCGCGCTGTTGGGTTTGGGCCTGGGCCTGGGAGGAGGAGGATGGCCGGGGTTGCTGGTACCGCGCTGGCGCTGGTCGCGGCTTGGGTTGCCTCAAGGCGACGGCGGCGGCGACGGCGTTGGAGTCGCTGCCGCTGCCGCCAGTATGTAGCTCCCTCTCCCCATCTTCGTCGTCCGCAGCCGCAGCCGCTGAGAGAAGGCCAATGTCCTCCTCGTTGTCGCCGCTGCCGCCGCCATGATGATGATGCTGACTGGAGCTTCCTCTCGCCTCGTCTCGTTGTGATCTGGCCTTAGCCATTGCCCGGGTTCGCCTGCCCCTCTCTATCGCCAGCACATTCTCGCGAGGATGTTCTGGTGGCCCCGCTCCACTCAGGTGGGTGGTGTTGGTGAGGGAAGCTATTCCTTCTTCCTCCTTGGGTCGGCAGGTTCGTAATACGTAACAGCTTTCTTGTTCGATGGCTTGGCTCGATACCTATCAGGGTTGAAGCTCCTTTGGGGGACCGGGAACGCTCGGAGGGTGGTCTGAGGAGCTATTTCGCTCTAAGAATGAATATGACAGACTGTAATGGCGTTAGGAGCAACGTTGTGTGTATAATAACAGCACGCTTACAGCAGAATCCTTTGTTGCTTGTTTGACTGCGCAGATTGGGAATCTTACAACAGATGTCATGCTGGCAAAGGATTGGTGATTCCCAATTCGCATCCTTGAATTTGGCTGCCTTACCGATAAGATAACACCTTAGTACTAACAAGCTTCAGTTGCGTCATGTGATGCCCCCTGTTCCCCTGAGCCATTTGCCAGTATCACAGAGCTAATGGGACATGGAGCAAATTTTCGAATCCGTATAAGGATTGTGTGTTCTTCTTGTACATTATAATCTACAATTCGAGACCCTGGTTGGTTTCGAAGAGGCTATCTTGGCTCATCCAAGCCTGCCTCGGGTCCTTCCTCAACGTGGACCCCTTTCGTAGTAGCACGCTGCCTATGATGGTACGCTGCTATACAACCCTTTGTCCAATTCCCTGCTCATCTCGCTCCAGATCCTCCATCGCAAAGGGTATCTTGCTCGCCGCTACATATCCAATGGAAAAAGGCACAAACCTAGAGTGTCCAACTCCCACTCCTCGGACTGCCTCCTCCCACTTCATTACCTGTGTACAGGCCAGTTTCAGATTGAATACTGACTGGCTGCCTCCCCCGAGAAAAGGAAACAAACAATAAAAGCGCAAACGATGACCCAAGGAGATAATCGGGGGGCCAGATCCCGATTTTGATGATGATGATTCTCTTTCCAGGCTGTTTTCCAAGCCATACAAAACAAAAAATGCCCAATGTGCTGACAGACAAGACTATATCCTTTCTCTTCTCTTTTTTTGTCTACCGTAAGTGTGTGAACAAGATGAGATAAAAAGAGATGGATGCCGCTAAAGAGGTTGAAAGGAGTGCTGATAAAACAAACAAGAACGCCATGATGCGGGAGGTATAAAACAGAGAATAAGAGCAAAATAGTTGCAAACGAACGATGATAAGATGATGGATGTGGACGATAGGTCTTGTGTGTGTGTGTGTGTGTGTGTGCGGGTGGAAACGTTCAAGCCATAATGAACATAGCCGCCGTGAAGGAGAGGAGAGAGAAGAAGCGACGGCTGTGGATCTCCAGCTGTCCCGCTGGTGATGAAGGCGCCGTTGTTGAAGACGCGGGCGCCGACGTGCCGGTTGTCGACGACGATGTCTCGTGGCCGTCCAGGCCGGGCTTCGGTCCCGAGTTGGACGAGGACGAGGATGTCGCTGGGAGCGGTGTGACCACCGTCCCTGGAGTCGTCGAGCCGGTGCTGCCTGGCGATGATACGACGGAGCCGGTGGGTGAGGCCATGGTTGTCGTCGTCGTAGTTTTGATGGCGGGTCGGAGTGCAAAACCTAAGAGGAAGTTATGGTGGTTAGCACGAGGAGAATAAAGCCTTGGTGAGGATACCGGCTGGATAGCCTTACCAATTCGGGACTGGTCCATGTCGAAGACGGCATAGACATTCTTCAAGAAAGCATCGCCGAGCAGCCAGGCGCCCTTGACCACCTCGTGGCCGTACAGGTTGCTCACGCAGTCCCCGTTCGCAGTCGGGCCCGACATCCAGTCCTTGGCCTGGATCGTGTAGCTGACCCCCGCGAACGAGACGCTGAGCGGCTTCGCCGAGTCGCAGGGCACCGTGTACGTCACGCCGTCGCCGCTCTGGGCGCCGGGGATCTGCTTGTGGATCAAGGCCAGATCGCTCGGCGGGCCGAAGATGAAGGTCGTGCCCGTGTCGATGTAGGCCAGCCGGCCCGAGATGCCCGCCGCTTTTCCGTCGTAGGCGAAGTCGCCCAGCGGGATGGCCCAGTCCCCGCCGGCGCTGGACGAGACGGCCGAGTACGAGATGGCACCCGTGTACTTGGCCGGGTTGGCGGCCCCGAAGCTGACCTCGCCCGCGTTGGCGCCGTCCGAGTTGCGGTTGATGTACACGCCGAACACGTTGGCCTGGAGCACCTTCTCCTTCTTGAACACCTGCAGGATGTTGTCCGTCGCGCCCGTGCTCATCGACATGCCGAGGATGCCGTCGAAGGGGAAGTGGTTGAAGTCGTCCGAGGTCGAGTTGGCGATGCCGAACGAGAGCGAGACCTTCTTTCCCGCGAAGGCCATCGTGTCCGTCGCTAGGAAGCCTGAGACGGTGCCCGAGCCGTACGCTATTGAGAACGCTTTTGAGTTGGTCTGGAACGTGGAGGAGTCGTCCGGGCCGAACGAGTTGTGCACCGTGCATGGTGACGACTTGCAGGTCGAGCCCATCACCCACGTCGTGCCGGCCCCTGTGTCCAGGAGCATATACACCGACTTGGGGGCGGAACCGAGTCCGACGTCGACGAAATATGAGAAATCTGTCCCGTCTTGGTGGATAGCCGCGCTGTCCGCGAATGTGGGTGTCGAAGCCTTGACCACATTGTATTTGTTGTTTTGCCTCCTGGACAGACCGGTGCGGGCTGGGCCTGATCGGTCGTATTTCCTCGAGAAGTGGCGAGCCGCCCTCGAGGCTCTTTCGGGCTCGGGCTCAGATGGCTGGAAGGAGAAGAGACGGAAGAGCGATTGCGTCAGTTTAGGTTGTGTTGCTCAACTCCGCACCTGTTGCTCAGGATCACAGAGGACCGAAGAAAACGTGGGGAGTCATGATCCGGGGTCGCACTTACATCTCGTGCCCTCTGTGACAAGGGTAGTGTCACAGTACCACCAACTGCCTCATGCCTCTTGCTCTGACCCTGGCACTTGCTGTCCGAGGGCTCGCATGGAATCCATGGAAAGAACGCATGAGTGGCGGCAACCCATAGAGTCAACTGGATGAAGAGGCTGTCCACAAGCATGTTGGAGTCCCAATTGGCATTTACTGCCCTTACTCCCGCGACTCCTCCCCACTCTCTCGACCCCCGAGTCTCTTCAGTGTGGCCCGGCTGGGATCCAAAGTTAAGAGCTCTGTGCGGGTGGTGCGGACAAGCTATTCTTTATGTCCTTCGTTCCGCAAGTGATTGGCTCGGAGGACAGTAACGTTGGCCGTGCCCGTCGACAGGTACATATACTCTAAACACACGCAAGCGAATGGGTGTTGTTTTGTCTGCCGGCAGTGGGGGGCTGCCTGCTGTAGAGGCAAGCAACGAGAACGTCGTCGATGAGGGAGACGATGTTCTGGAGACAGTGACGGTAAAAATAGAGATAGACAGAGAGCATCGACAAATCGTACCGAGAGTACCGGACTCCGGCCTACCCAGGGATATTAAAGATATTAATGATTAAGCTGCTGGCCGCATTGGTCCAAAAGGTGAAAGTGTCATCGGCCCCGTGCTAGTGGTGAGACAGCGGGTCGAGCTCGAAAGACGGTGGGTGCGTGGGCTCGTGAGCAATGCGTGGTGAAAGAAGGCTGGGAACGAGGGGTATTATACAAAGATGAGGAATGGGATGTGGAGGTGCGGGACGAAACCGATCACGACTCTGCTGGACACACAACCAAAATGCAAGACAAATGAACGCCACTGGCAGAGACAAGCCGATGCAGCAAGATGGATGCAAAAAGAATAATGAATGAGACAACAGCCGAGCAACCGAAGTTGGTCAGTCGGCCGGTCTCGAGGTTGGTGATGGGGTGGGAGGAGGAAGAACGGGAGTGTGGAGGCGGAGGCCGAGGATGAGGAGGAGGGGGAGGCGGTTGCGGCGGTGGTGTTTCCTATCCCGCTTGTTGCTTTCGGCTTCGATTCTCTGCAGGCGAGCGAGAGGGGTTGGTTCGAACTCGCCTCGGGCCTTCTTCTCTCAACTCCACTGAAAGAGGAGAGAAGATGTCCAAAAAAGAGACAACAGAGGGCGGGTTGGGTATTACAACAACAGTAAGCGGTCCCCGTGTCCGTGGAAGTCGACCGGCAGCGGCGGACCTCTGTGGAGTTGGAGAGGGAGGGAAAAGGGGAGAGGTGATCGCCAACCAGGAGGGATGGCGACTGAGTTTTGAGAGGCTGTGAGAGAGATAGGGGTTCGGAGGGTCGGGGATCTTCGACGGATGGACAGGTACAGCACGGCTCGGCGGCAGGACCGCGGCGTGGGCTGGTATCGTCGTAACTTTTCTTGCTCCTTTTGCTCACTTGTCGTCCCATGCGCTCTTCTGTCCGTTCTGGTCCATCATGGATAACACTCAAGACAAAAGAGAGAGTCCGGGTCCCCCTGTCATCTCTTCTCCACGCCCGATAAGTGACGCACCTTTCCCAAAAGGTAGCTTGGCACAGAGGAAAGACGACAGAACGACAAAACTGTCCGCCTGGACGAAAAATAAAAAGATGACGCCTGGCGTGTCCTGGCAAGCCCTGGCTGGCTTTCTCAGCAAAGAACCCACGAGCTTATCCCGCTTATCCTAGCCCGTGGCGTCATGCTGGTGGAAACGAAGCTGAGAGGAAGTTGCCGATGGTACCTGGCGGGTACTCGCTCCGTGGGGAAGCGCACAGCATCCCAGCGCCATTGTTCTCGGCGCTCTGGGGCCAAAATCTCGAATTCTGGGCGGTTGGGCTGGTACGCTTCAGGTGGTTGGTCCAACCAGGTCTGGTGATTCACAGCGACCCGGTTCGACTCGAGTCGGCCTCGAGGGAGGCAGAGCTTGTACCGGCTTGGTAGCACTTTAACTATTCCGAAGAAAGCGTCGATCGACTAATTACGGAGTAAAAGAAGCATCCCTGCCGCGAGGGCTCTCCCTGGACGGCAGCTGCGGCTTTGATTGGACGGCCGTTTCGATCCCCGCCAGCGCCTGCGAGCTGTTTGGCTGTTTTGGTTTTGGCTGTGAGCTGTGCAGCTGGCTGCAGGCTGGTGGTTGGCAACTGGATCCGATGGCACTGTGCCCCCTGAACCATGCCCCTGAGCCCCTGCGAAAGACCCAGACGCTTGTCCCCTTCTGCACTGAACACTCCGGCCATTGACCAAACAGTGATGGTCTCGTCTCGTGTTGAACTTCATCTTCCTTCGACTTGTTCGCTATCAGAAATCCACGTGGAAGGAATATCCATGGTGGCGGCATTCGCATTCCTTTCTTTTCTCCCTCCCTGAGTATTCTGTTCTTGCGTACAAGTATTCTTCTTGTTTATTTCCCCTTCGTGCGGCCTCGCTCGCTAACATCTTCAAAGGTCCTCTTGTGGGGTGAATGGGAGGTGGGTCAATAACGATAGATAAAAACAAACAAATACGAGGTCCTCAACATGCACGAGACCGAATTCTGAGATTCCGGGCTGCCACGAGGGAAAGATAAAGCCCTTTTTTCTTTTGTGGTGGATGCCACACTCCTACCTCAATCCAGGGACAATCAAGGGTCGCACAGGGGTGGGCAGACGCCACGAGATTGGCTCATGACCTCTACTGGGCGGCTTCGGCGCCAGCAGCCTGCGCCAAAAACCCTGCCGTAATCTCCAGGTCCCCAGGGCACACATCCTTTTTGGTCTGCCTTTGCCCTCCTTTTGTCCTGGTGCCGTTGGCATGGCTAGCATGGGGCACATTGGTCGGCCAGGCCAGGGAAGTGCTCCTTTTTGTTGCTTCTCGCTTCTGCGCTCGACGGCTGCAGTGAGAATCTTGGAATGATAACACGGACGGACGGCAAGCGAACCAGCAAGTTGTTCAGTTTGCTGTTCAGTTTGTTCACTGTTCAACGCTGAGCAGAAACTCGGCCGACGTATCCTACAGCACAGTAGGTAGCAACCAACCATCCTGCCTACGCCTCGCAAAGTTGTACACAGCAAAGAATGTGAATCGTCCGGCTGAATAGAAGCAGGGGGGGCCTTTTTTGTCCGAAATTAGAAGGTAGCAGTTGTCTCAACAGCCGATGCTTCTGCGTGCGGAGTGACGGTGCGGAGGGCACACACAAACAGATTTCCTTCGTGGCTCTCACAAGCAACCTTACTCACCCAGACACCTGTCGATGGAGGGAATCGTCGCCGTGGAAGTGGACGAGGACGGAAGCTTCCCACATACCACAGGAGAGGTTTCGGCCCGGCGTGGATGGCATTCCACTCCACGTTGCTTGGCCGAGCTTCCTTCTCCGGCAAAGGATCTACATATTCTGTACCACCGGATCTTGCCGTTTCCAGCTGCTTGCATCTGTGCCTGAGGATACCAAGCATCAAGCTACAGCTTCACGTTACACTTGTTGTCCCTGGCGGTGATCACAATGTGGACGATACTCGTGTGGACGATACTCGTGTGGACGATACTCGTGTGGACGATACTCTGTCACTCCGTACCTCGGTGGTCAACAGTAGGGAGCTCCATCTCTGATATTCTCCCGTCTCCTTCCTTGCTATCTGCTCCTTATGCCAACGGAATGCCTGCTCCGGATTTTTGCATGAAGGAAGCTCTCCATCCCTCCCTCGAGCTCCAACAGAAACGGAGAAACACAAGCAATTAATTTCGATCGAGCATCTCGTCCGAGCGTTACACGGTCTCGACCTGTGAAGCTTCTTGGCTCTCTTCGACTGTCGTTGCACAAGTTTGGACGATATACCGCCGTCGTGATCCCCATCCCATGCATCTGCATGAGACCCTGTTCTTCATAACCGGCTGAAAAGAATGCATCCTGAACTGTGCGCTTGCAGGAGGCCAGTCTGCCAACAACAGCTGCTCAGCCGTCGCCCGGGCATTAATATAAAGAAGGTTTCAACCGCGCTCCCTTCCGTTTATACAGTAGATAGCCCGGGCGCGGTTTATTTTCGTCCAGCCCACTATGGCATCGTAGGAATCGGGGGATCGAAGGAAGCTTAGGGGAAAAAAAGACCGTCAAGGAGAATAGGGAGAGAGTGGAATGAACGATTCACAGAGAAAAAGGGGCGTTCGTTGCCCGTCCATCGAACCGTTCGCCCTAGTTTCAGCCACTCGCCTAACGACGGGAAGGCTTGGCCTGTCACATTACATAGACGGGTGGCGTTCGGCGGAACGAAGGCGTTCTCTCCAATGGAGGCGGCATATGCTAACTCCTGTAGGGCTCCTGGGGGAGGAGCTTTCCATCTCCGCCAATCCAGATAGAGCAGCAGGCAGACGAGCGGCCCCTATGATGGTGGCCGTGACGATGTTGCCATGACATCTCCTGTTGGCACGGCGGCCCTGTTGCTCTCGATCCAGGTTTCTGCTTTCTGTAGTGTCCTGAGGTCGACCGAGTCCTCGGGGAGTCTGTTTTTGAGGACTTGGCTTGTGGAGTAGAAGGTCTCTTCGCCAGCGGAACCGACCAGGCCGGATGCCACGAGGGTCCGGAGGAACACCCAGACGGACTCGTTCGTCCAACGCAGCGATGCCGACAGCTTTGTCGTCTCCAGGAAAACAGCTAGGGCAAGCTCCTCCTGATTGGCGGTGGCCCTGGACGGCACCGCTGGTGAAAAAGAACGAGTGGCCAAGAGATACCATAGGAACGACCAGCCAGAGATGTCGGTGTGGTGCCGAAACGCCCAGTCCTTGACCGCGCCAAATATCCTCTCAAAATTGTGATCATCACTGCTGCTACCTTCTCCTGAAGATAATGAGGGTGATGTGCCCCCAGCAGCAGCATCGGGGCTCAGTTTGCCCATCATCCCCACAAGCCACCTGGCGTGGCACCAAGCATAGTAGTTCCGCGGATGCCTCTCCGCAGCGACCATCACCACGTCAACCAAACCACCGTAGACGTCAACCGGCGCCGGCACGCCCGAGGACACGCACATCTGCAGAAGCCAACGTCGGTGGCTCCACAGCGTTGGCGACTTTGTGTGACGGTGCAGGCGGCTGGTGAGGAGCGAGTCGATCAGTCTCGCCTCGGCACGCACTCCCTCAGCAAACCGGGCTTGCTGGGGGCTGCTGCCTCCACCGCAGCCACCCCGCTGGAGGCGGACGAGAGCACGCTTTCGCGTGTTCGCCGCGGTCAGATGCTCCGGGTCCATGAGCAGCATAACGGCGGTGGCTGCCGAAACCAGCTGCAGGTCCTCCTCCTCCTTCTCTTCTGTTGCCTTCGTTTCACATGACCCGGCACCTGATCCATGTGGGCGCTCCAGGTACTCCTTCAGGTGTTTCCTGGCGGCGATGAAAGCTAGGACTAGGGCAAGCTTCGGAACCGCGAGTGCATTTCCGTCCTGGAGGAAATATGTGCCTGGCGGGACGGGATGGCTCCGTCCGAGGATCTCTATCTCCAGTAGACCCTCGACGGATGGCCGAACGAGGGCGCTGGAGATCTGGGTGAAGGCTTCGGTGGGGTCGCTGGCGGCGATCAAGGCTGCCACGTCCTTGTCCAGAGCCCTCGACATACTAGTGCTCTCGAGGTGAACGGGTACAGCTAGCCAGGAGAACGACTGACCGGAATTTGCGGTGAAGTGCTGTCGAAATATTATCGGAATATTTCTATTCGACGTTGCTGACTTCTAACGAGGCTTGCGTGTGAGTGATGATTGATGATTGGGTGACGTCGATTTTCAGGGTCGCGGCAACTGGAGAAGCTAAGCCTTAGGTGTCACACCTGACGACATCTGGCCTCGAGGTCCAAACCCCAACCCCACGGCTAAGTGCATGTACTCAACCCACCACCGCCGCCACCATCACCAGCTTCTAACCCAGCAAGACGAGCCGCACCGCAAAGATGCCGTCATTAATGGTCATCATTTTTGCCGTCGAGGTAGCCGTAGAGCTGGTCAACTCCATCGGCGCCTCGACCATCAACCGCGCGGTACGTTTGAAGAACTCTAGCACCCATGCGCCCATGAAGCTTCAGCCCGCTAACTCTTTGAGTTCCCTCAAACCACAGGCCTGGATGGGGCTCAACGCCCTCCCGACCAAGCTCTCTCTCGACTTTGCGGAGCAGCGCAAGCTGCAGCAGGAATACCTGAAGGTCCGACAGGAAATGAACGCGACGAGTAGCCAGGACCAGTTCGCAAAGTGGGCGAAGCTGAAGCGGCAGCACGACAAGCTCCTCGACCAGCTGGAGAAGAAGAGTCAGTTCTTACCATACCCGTCCATCCTCCTCTCAGAACAGAAAACTGCACTGTGTCGCGAGCTGGCCACGCCACCACCGCAAGACGAGAAGACAGACAGTACGGGAGGCGGAAAGACAGAAAGACGCTAACCAGCTCCCCTCGCCTCGCCACGACGCGAATGCAGAAACCGTCCTCGACGCGACTAAGGCCACATTCGACCGCTACGTAACGGCCGTCCGCTGGCTCGCGACTAGGGGCCTGCAGTTCTTCCTCCCGTTCTGGTACGCCAAGGTGCCCATGTTCTGGCTGCCGCACGGGTTCTTCCCCTACTACGCCGAGTGGCTCATCTCGTTCCCGCGGGCGCCGCTGGGCAGCGTGAGCATCGTGTCGTGGCAGCTGGCATGCACCGGGTTCATGGTGCTGCTGCGGGACACGTTGACTGCCGCGTTCAGCCTTCTTTTCCTGTCTTCTTCTTCGAAGAGTGGAGGAGGACAACCACAGCAGAAGCAGCAGCAGCAGAAGAAGCAGGCTCAACCCGTTCAGGCGGCCGCTGCTGCTGGAGCAACAGGCGAGAAGGGCGAGAAGCCGGCAGCGGCGGCGGCGGCGTCTGGAAAGGAGGAAAAGAAGGATTTGTAGTATGCTTTGCTAGCAGTAGCCTACGACCATATATATATCTTCCAATCTACCTACCTATCTATATGACATCTACCAGCGCACGGACAATGCAACGGCCTATATAGTGCAAGGAAGGGGCAAAGTTCGCGGTGGGAAAAGTAGGTAGGCATGTCTCTCATCAAATTGACGCAGAGGAGATCATGGCCTCAACAGAGGAGGCTGACTCTCTGCAACACGAAAGTGAGATGACTCTTGGCAGAGTACTTTGGCTCGATCTAGGCAGTCATATTGACTTTGGATGACCATGGAGAAGAAGAGGTCGCCAAAGCTTCGATAGTGCCAAACCGTCAGAGAAAAAAGGAGAGGATTGCGCCTCTGTCTGAGGCGCGGTTCACTTTGATCCAAGCGAGATCGCGCAGAACACTGTCTTACCGGCCTGACCTGGTCCTTATAGATATTCAAATGGATCACACGGACATTGGTCAGGCGAAGGAGCTCGTTGTCAAAACATGTCAACGCTTTTTCACGAACACGAACATGATGTATCCCCATTCTGAATGATGAGGAGAACAGAAGCCGCAAAAAAACTGCTTGGAAAAAAAAATTTGGGATGGTTTTTTTTTTAAGGCGGGGGAGCTTTAAGAGACGCCCCACCTTGTACGACAAGCCCTGGCTCGTCACACTTGTGAGGACATGGGAGCAGGAGGAGGCTGATCGTATTACACAATAACTGATCAACAGCGACCTTGCAAGGAGATTTGCGACGAGCAGCGAGGGAGTGAATCACAGCAAAAACGTTATTTTCGTACCAGTTACGGACCGAGTTTAACATCTCATAAGCTCAGGTCAACTGAGCATGCCGTTGGGGGACCCTGAAGTCCCCTGCAATGAGGCGCCACAGGTCCAGCCACGGCGCATGCCTATACCGATAAGCCACCTATCGCATTCCTCGAACCTACAATCCATCCGTGTCGTCATTCCTGTACCTCCTTGGCCAGCGTTTCATTCTTTGAGAAGCTCAACACTGTCGCTCATTTTTGCTCCGTGCTGCTGAGGACGCCTTTTACTTTCTACTTTTCTCTTCTTCTTTTTTTCTTCATTCATCTTACCACGAGCAAGCCTGCAATCATGGCCATCTCTTGGGGGACGTAAGTACCTACCTGTAACCACCATCCCGTACATCGTAGACCAGCTATCCCAAAACGAGTGCTCGCTCTCTCTGCCTTCGGCCAGCTAACACCCAGCGCCCCTTCTTCTTCTTCCTCCCCGAAACGCAGTATAAAGTCCCTCATAATATTCTTCGGCCCCCTCCTCCTCCCCAAGGTGCTATCCACCTACCGCCGCATCCGCGACGCCCCCCGCAGGCCAGACCAAGCCGTGCGGCCCGTCCCCTCCCCCGTCTACCGAGCTCTCTTCCTCCTCGCCGGCGTGGCCCTCGCCTTCCTGCTCAAGGCCCTCCCCCTGTTCTCCCCCGAGAACGTCTTCGTCCTCACCCAGTCCCGCCTCAAGATCCCCACCGACGTGCTCTTCACGCGCCTGTCCGCCCTCCGTCCCAACGGCGTCCTCACCCCGCTGGACGAGTCCCTGCGCGCCCGATTCGTCAACGTCGAGTCCCGCCTGCTCTACCTCGCCTTCGGACCCGACGCGCTGGGCCTCTGCCCCTTCTGCGGGCCGGACGACCACCGCTCGTACCTCACCTACGCCCTGCCCGACGTCCTGTCCCTGCACCTCTTCAACTTCGGCGTCCTCGTCCTCGCCACCTCGTCCTGGCTCACCGCAGGCGGCAGTGGCAGCAGCAGCAGCAACGATAACAGCGACAACAGCAGCGGCGCGCCGAAGTGGCGCTCCTCCGCCACCATCGCCTCCGCAGTCCTCGCCGCACTAGACGCCTACCTAGTCTCCAGCTACAACCACGTCGCCAACTCCTCCGCGGCGCGCCTGTCCGACCTAGACCCCTTCTACTGGCGCGCGCGCCTCCACCGCCTCCTCGCGCTCGCGCTCCTCGACCTGGCCATAGCTTCACTGACCTACCTGTCCTCCACGCGACGCGCCTTCTTCGACTCCCCTTCCCCCGCGGACCGGGTCGACGCCGCCGCGAAGGCGCTCGGCTTCGCCAAGGGCAGGCTCAACGCCGTCGCGATCGTCAAGAACACGGCGAGCCGCGACGGGGCGCTGCGCGCGAGGTCTCAGGCGTACTGGAGCCAGGAGGTGGGGCTGATGAGCGAGGTGATGGAGGACAGGGAGGTGGTGGAGGGCGTCAATGATGCACTGTCGAACAGGATCGATATAAACACCATCTCGAGGGATGCTGAGGCGTATGCTAGGAACATGCTGGAGAACTCGGTGAGTGGTGGCGGCGGCGGAGGGCCGTCGAAGGCGGAGAAGTCGGAGAAGTCGGAATAGAGTAGACGGCGTTCTTGTTTTAGGGTTTTGTTTTATTAAGTGTCTCGGGTGTGGCGCTTGGTAGCGGTCAATAGAACTCGAATTTTGCGACTCGTCTGGCCTTTTCCATTGTTAGTCTTGTCAGTCAGTCTCCGCTGGCATGGGTAAGCCTCAGCAGTTGGTGTGAGCGGCATGGAGCACGAGAGCTCGGCTGGGGCATTACATGGCCCCAGGCCTCGAGAGTCGCTCGGATGCCGATGAGCTCTTCTGACGCTCCTTAGCAAGTCTCAACATGGGCACCAAGCAGTCACCAGAGACTTGAATGACATCAGGGCTGATTTCCCGGAACCAGGGGATATTGAAGCGGTCGAGCCGCCGTGTTACTTGTTACAAACCCCTCATCCCCTCAAAGGGGATATTGCACGAAACATCCACGGTCTCCTACCGCCAAGTGAATGGCAGTTCACTCCTGGAGCAAGGGTACCACAACATACGGGTGTGAAAGGGATGATGGCTGCTCTCAGGGGTAGAGGACAGGACATTGAACGGTAGGTAGGAATCAACCCAGGGGATACAAACGCAACGTGCCCTCAGCGAGTTAAGGACGGAACGTGAAGGGACAGGAGTCTCACGATATTGCGTTTGCAGATGCCAGCCAGCCGGACCGAATCGACTAGAACAGACTAAAAGGGCGGAAAAACAAAAAGACCAAGCAAGAGCAGTAGTATATCTAACCACCCAGACCAATGCATCCTAGGAACACAAAAACGTATCATTGGCAACAATTGAAACCCCGTGTAAAGATTTTATCTTTTAGTAATTGTGGTATAAAGCCCAGCCAGCCAGCCTCTCGACGACGACTGACGATGAATGAACCATCCGCCCGCCTGACTCCTGTGTAACCCCTCTGTTCAGACATATACCATGCGTCTGCCGGGTTCGCTGCTTTCGCGGCGTTGCTTGCTTGCCTCGACGGCCAAGACCGCTCGCCTGCCTGCCCGCTCCAGACACCGGGTAGGTAGGTTAGGTAGATAGGTAGGTTGGTAAACTCTCCAATCCTCATCCCGCCTCCCCGTACATCTCTCGACAAAAGCTCAGACCTACGATATTGGGGGTGGGTAGGAAGGGAACGTAAGGTAGATAAGTACCTAGATGGATATCGCTCCTTCGCTGCTTCTCCGAGCTCAGACACATTCTCTCTCTCCATGTGCTCTGTTCCAGCCTTTCTCCTCTCCTTCCCCGGCCATACCTCTAGGTAGGTAGGTAGTAAGGTGCGCATGTCGATGCGGCATGCTCACCCATCCACAGGATATCTCTCTTCCCCACCCCCCCTCTCCCTCCCCACCTATCTTTCCCTTCACCTTCACCTTCACCTTCACCATCACCATCAACCCCCCCTCGTCTCCGGCCTCGGCGTCCCCCCGCCTGTAGCACTACTAGACATGCTCCCCTTCCTACTCCCCAACCCCCCACCCGCACTCGACGATGCCTCCTCGACGCTCCTCTCCAGGAACCCGGCCCACAGGTCCGCGAGCGATTCTTTAGTGGTGGGGGTCGTGTCGGAGAAGAACTCGGTGTTGAGCGACGGGGTGCTTGGGGTGCGGTGGAAGGGGGAAGCGGGGAGCCGCAGGCTGCTGCTGGACGTGCCGGGCCGGGCCAGGCCCGCTTGCTCCTTTTGCTCTTCGCTCCAGCACAGGAGGCCCGAGATGACCTGTAGGACCTGGAATTTCTTGGGGTCGGATCGGTCGAGGGCGAGGAATTGGAGGAAGAGGTTTGTGACTACTTGTCTATATCGAAGGAGGAGGAAGAGGGCCATGTCGCGTTAGTGGAGGAAAAAGGGTCTCCTTCAGGGGCAGGTGGGCAGACTGGGTGGGGTAGGTGCCGGTTGGGGTCTGGGAAGAAACGTAGAGGGGGGAGAGAGCGAGGGGGTAAAGGGCAAAGGGAAATAAGTGGTCGGTCGTCTCGTAGCTGGCCACTACTACTAACCTGTCGACGTTCTCCTCCGGCCTGTTCTTCTTAATGTATTTCAGCGCCTTCGTGAGGTGGTCGTTCAGCACGATGGCCTCGTGCCTCAGCTTCCCGATCAGGAGGTTCTTCTCCTTCACCTCCCTCTCGAACGGCGTCGTCCTCTCCAGCTCCTTCGCCAGCCTCTCCCCCGCGGACTCGGCCTCGTCCGCCTTCTTTGCGGCCTCCCTCACGGACCTTTTCATGGCCTCCAGCTGGGACTCCGAGGACTCCACCATCTCGCGCAGCTCCAGCTTGCGCGCCTCCTGCAGCTCGCCCAGCGCCCTCTGCAGCGCGTCGACGGCCTGCGCCTGGCTGTCGCGCTCGACCACGGCCCTGTCGTGCGCCTCGCGCAGAGCCGCGGCCTGCTCCTCCAGCTCGGCGACCTTGTCGCCCAGCGAGTCCCTGACCGACTTCTGCTCCATCGCGATGACCTCCCACTCGCCCATGGCGCTGCTGGTGCGGTCCAGCTCGACCTTATAGGACTGCAGCTGCCGAGCCATGTCCTCCTTCTCCTTGAGCCAGTTCTGCTGCGACAGGTTGGACCGGCTGCGCAGCGAGGCAGCGTCTCGGCTCGACTCGTGCAGCTCCTCCCTCAGACGGGCCGTCTCGGCCTCCGATTCCTCCGCGCGCCGCGAGAGGGCCTCGTTCTGCGCCTCGAGCTCCTCCACGCGCTGGTTCGCCTCGGACAGCTCCTCCCTGTCGCGCTTGAGCCGGTCGCCCAGCGTCTCGCGGATCTTCTCGACTCGCCCCAGCAGGACCTGGTACTGCTCTTCGGCGCGCTCTTTCGCCGCCTCGGACTCGGTGAGGTCCGTACGCAGCTGCTCCGTCTCGGACACGTGTGAGAGCTGGATCGACTCGAGCTGCCGCCGTAGCTGCTCGACCTCTGTCCGGAGGGCGTCTCGCTCTTGCGACATGGCTTCCAGCTTGGCACTCGTGTCTGCTGCTGGTGCTGGTTGTGGTGCTGGATCTGGTGCTGATGTGGCTGATTTCACTGGGTGGCCGTTCGCACCTCCCGGCTGCGCGTGCCCGTTTGCGCCGGCGTCTCCTTGTCTTGAGTCCGCCGCTTCTGGAGCGTCTGCGATCTCTACCGCGATCTATATAAAGGGGGATCGGAAACAGGGCCCCGGTCATGGTTAGCCATACCAGTCGCTAGTCGGTCACAGTGACACGTATGTGGAACGCAGGGCACCCGGGGCCAAGGGTTATTCACCACTCCTGGCGTCTCCGGCTCGTCAGAGAGGTCCTCATTGTCGCGATTGTCGCCTTTTTGGCCCGGTTCTACAGGCTCGACCGGCTTGGGCTTGTTCTTCTTTTTCTTGTTGGTCTTCTTTTTGGATGCTATATATCATACGTATGGTGTTGTGCGGTTAGCGCCAATGTGCGTCTCTTCTCCCTACATATGCAAGACGATGATTATGGCGTAGTAGAAAGGGCAACGCAGAAAAAGCACCACGAGGGACGGGAGTGGGGAGGGGCGAAGGTTTGGAGAGGAAAGTTGCTGGCTGCCCCTCTATCTTTCTCTCTCGTCCTCTTGTTCTCCTTCTCTCTGTTCGAGATCACGGACGCGCTCGCGCCGGGTAAGGGAGGCGAGGCAGAGAGAGAGAGGTGAGAGGGCACGTAATGAGGGGTGGTCGTGAACCAACCTGAGGAGGCTGCCGGTTGTTGAGTCAGGTCGGGAATCGTTGCGGCTGAAGCCATGGTCAATCGGCGTCGAACTGGTTGAAACGAGCGGCATTGGCATTGGGCCACAGCTCCGGGAGCGAGAAACGGAAGAAGATCGAGTGGTGCGGCCGTTGTGTTGTTGCTTCTTCGCTTGCTTCTTCCCAATCTCGAGCCCAGCCCCAAAGTGTGAAAGAAGACTGGGAGAGAACACCTTGACGCGAATGGCAAAGAATGACGGCAAGGTGGAGCTCCCAGTGCCCCAACGGCTGTGAGTGTTCGGCTGGCGTGTTGCTGTGCAGTGTGCGGTGCAGTGTGCGCGGCCCTACTGGGGTTTGGAACAGCACTGTTCCAGACTTCGTGCAGGTTCCAATCCAGCCAACCAAGTCTAATGGACAAGACCTACACGTAAGCGGTAAGTTACAAAGTCGAGATTTTGTAAGAGGCACGGCCAAGTTGGGGTTTCTTCTTGGTGACAATCTCCCTTGGCGGTTCCGCGCCGGCGCCGGGGTCCGCCCGCTATAACTCATCCCACTGTCCACCCACACCACCATCTCCAGCAGGAACCGTGGGAATTCACCACATCCCGGGGACGACTGGACACACTGAAATCCACCACGCACTTGGCTGGAATTCCCTTCCCGTTAGCCCCGGAAAACGACCAAAACAAGCCGACCAACGGTTTATTTTCCCACCTGTCGTTAGAGTACAGTGTAGAAACCTCGTTGCCGCCTCCATTGACTTTTGTCGAGGTGAGGGTGTGACAGACAGACTGGTTAGCTGGGAATCACATGTACCTACTAGGTAGTCAAGTGCTCCGTTTCCTCTCCTGGGTTCATCTTTCGACATGAGTTTGTTTTTTGTCGTCACGTACGGGGGAAAGCTATCCAGATATTCCTCCCCGGCGGAATATGCACCAAGAAAGCAACATGAGCCCCCATCACCTCCCCCCCAAACCTCGTATTCTCTCCATGTCTGCATGCATGCATGACGGCCTTCCCGGGCAGCCCATGCCGGTGTGCCGGTGTTTCTTGTCCTCGTCACAGTATCTCCCTCGTATTTCCCACATGACTAGATCGGGATCCAATAGCCTGGCTCTGCCTCACAGGTTTTGTAGGCACAGGCGGCATACTGCAAAGCCTCGATGCTGGAGGTTGTTAGTTATAGGTGCACTTATGTTACAACCAAGCCTGGAGCCATGACCAATATCGCGGGGAAAGACACAGGGGACCCGCCACGTGATCCGCACTGGGAGCTCCCGAAACAGAAAAGCTCACTGGGGACTGGAATTTTCATTATTGATTTTTCCCTGTCCCTCCACATACATATTTCACCCTTCAAGCTATATACCGTCTTGGATCGGAGCCTCGACCTCTCGTCGTTCCTCAATGGCTCGATTCGTAACAGGCCTGAAGTAGACTGATGTCGTGCACTTTATAATCCCGATTCCTTTTAGTCCGAGAGTGTGTGATCACACGCTCCTCTTTCATGGGCGCATCGGGTTCGCTTCGTGCACACATTCCCTGTGATCTATCTGGCCTCGATTCACAGCGCATCTTTCTGAGCATTTCTACAGGCTCAGTCGCACAATTGCAAGTCTGAAATATATGAGATAGAGGCAGATACGTAGCGTATAGCAATGCTTCATCATTTGAGGTATGTTGGGGTGGCCGAGCCAGGTATCGTCGGCCGCCTCCCAGCGAGGACGGGTATTTTCGCCTGTAGCGACGTCAACTGCAATTTTAAAAAAACCGCGCGGCATCGTCCGTCACACCGTCACGACTTGACCTTTTTCGCCTTAGCGCCACCCTTCTTCGCCTTCATCGTCGTCTTCGCCTTTGCAGAAGCAGGCTTCTTTTTATCAACAACACCCTCAACCTCGGCGGATTTCTCAGCCGCGGCAGGCGGGGGCGCCTCGATAGCCTTCGGTTGCTCATCTTCCTTCGTCGGAGCCTCCAGTGCCACAGGCGCTTCAGCTTCCACAGCGCTCACGGCCACCGCCACGGCGGCCTTCAGCGCAGGCGGCTCGAATTCGTAGCCGATTTCTTTCAGCTTGCTCGCCCTCGCCGAGCGCCTCTTCGTCTCGGTCTGGACCTTGGCGTTCCACTCCGCCTCGCCGCGCGGCTTCTGGAGCTCGCGCCCGGCCATCTTGGTCCATGGCACCTTCTTGAACCGGCGGTTGGCGCCCTTGAAGAGGTCCTCGTGCTGGCTCTCGAGGGGAACCAGCTTCACCTTGAGGATGTGCCCGAACAGGAGGTACGAGTCCATCGTCTTAGCCACGATAGCGGCCGTGCTAGCGTCCTTGAACTCGACGAAGGCGTAGCCCTTGCTGGCGCCCGTCCTTTTGTTGCGCGAGAGCCTCAGGTTTGTTATGAGGCCGAACTGGGAGAGGTACTGGAGTGGGATTGTGTTCGTTAGTTGGTCGTAGCAGGTGACACGGCGGGCGGACGCTGCAACAGCTGTGTGGTGTGCCAGAGACTAGAGAAAAACGAACCTGTCTGATCTCATGCTCAAAGAATCCGAATGGAATATGGCCGATGTAGATAACGCGGGGACCATCGTCAGAGGAACCTCCCAGGCTCTTCTTCGTCTTGGCTGGGACCTTGGGGATCTTTCCAACGTCCTGGCCTGTCTTAAATAGTGACTTCGACGTTGTAGTGCCTTCCTCTTCATCATCGCTATGTCCAAGCGTGCGTGCCAGTGCCAGTCTGCCGTCGCCTTCGTCGTCAGAATCGGAGTCGAGGTCGTCGGCTTCTTCAACGGGCTCTGCCGGCTGTTGCTCTTTCTTAGGCTTCTTGGTGTCCTTCTTGGGAGCTGGCTTGGTCTTGGTCTCTTCAGCGGCAGCCTTCTTCACTGATGTCTTTCCCGACTTGGCCTTCTTGACAGCAACGGGAGAGACATCCTCGGTAGCTATTGGGATTGAGTGTTAGTCTGACCGCTTCGCTCCCAACTTCGGTTCGGACAGGCTTAGCGGGAAGCCGTACCTTTCCTCTTCACAGGCAGAGGGGACTCTGCGACTGGCTTCTTCACAGAAACCTCCTTCTCGGGGACCTTGGGTTTTGCCCGGGAAGCTAGATGATTCGAGACAATTAGCGCTTTGCAGAATTTTTTTAGAGTAGGCGGGCATGGGGATGGTTACCTTTCCCCTTTTTCTTCGTCGCGTCTGGAGCCATAGTTGCCAAAGCTGAATCCGATTTGTCTGAACGATCCAAGAGCAAGGCGTGATGATCGGAGCTGAGCGCTGCCGAAGAAATGCGGGCGGTCTGGAGGAAAAAAATATTTGGGGTTCTGCCACAAGGCGGTGAGCACTATGATACGGCAGTGCCCCTCTATAAATCACAACTTTAGTGCAAGAGCAAAGCTTCTAATAAGTGATTGAAAGGCACATTTGCGTAATAACACTAGAATTTACATTTAGCAGTTTGGGTATTCGCACCTCCCTTTCTCTCATCCTGTCCACAGTGAAGAATCCCTATACTCCCTACAAAGGCGCGTCCATGAGAAGAGCCAACAGTCCCTTAGTCAGGATCCTATCTTATCGCCCCCCCTGAGATCCTCCTCCAGGCGGCCTGCTTGTCCATCACAGTCCACAGTCTCTTCCGCGAATGTACAAATACCTATCCAGATCCCAATCTCTGATCCCATGCATTATTCTCTCATGCATCCTCGTGATGCACCATCGCGAGTTGGAAGTCGCACCGGACTTCAACGGCCCATCATGCGCTCCTCCTCCAACACCCGATCTTCCACCAAGATCACAACCGTGATGTTTGCAGCGTAGGCCTCCCGTATGGCACAGGACATGCTATTTTCAACGCCAGTTAGCGCTCATGTACGCTTTCCACAATGGAGAAGCACAAGGCGTAAAAGAGAAGGGAGAAAGGGAGAAAGAGAGAGGTAAAAACTCACCAAGTCTTCTTAATATCCGCCACCACAGCGCTCACCCCAAAATGCGCACACCACGCCCGGGCAAGCACCTCATTATCCGGCACGCCAAACGCCTCCACCACCAACACCTTCTCGTCGTCATCCGGATCCCTCACGACGGGCGGCGGCCTAAGCCCAACCTGGCGCTGCCGACCCGGCAGGCCCACAGACGCCGTCGACCCCTTTCTACTACCCACGACCGCGGCGACGGCCGGAGACACGGCGGGCGACATATCGCCCGGCGCGAGCGTCGACGTGGACCTGTCCTCCGGTGCCCCGTTCCCGAACATGCCCGCCCAGTCGCGCACCTCGACCACCCTGTCGACAGGCACGCTCGCGAACTCGAACTCGTACGACAGCGGATGCGGGCGCGACCCGGACGACCCGGACCCGGAGGCCCCTGCCCCTGACCCTGCCCCTCCAGCCCCTCCAGTCCCGCCGCCGCAGGGCCAAGCGCACACGAACTCGACGTCGAAACTGAGCCGCAGCGGCCACGACACGCCGTCGATCGCGAACTGCAAGCTCGCGTCAAACACGCCCGGTCCGCCCGCCGGCGGCGGTGCGCTTGCGCTGCTGGCTCCTCCCGCGGCCCCGTTGCCTCCGTTTCCATTATTATGGTTGCTCCCACCACCACCACCACCACCGTCTCCTCTCGGCCTCCGATCCACCCTCTTCAGCGTCAACAGCTCCATCCTCACCGTGTCCACCACCTCCCCTCGCCCATTCGAGTCCGTATCCGGAACCGGCAGCCTGAACTCCCTCGCGGGGTACGTGTTCTCGTTGCTCGGCGGGCCCAGCGCGTCGCTCCTCGTCGCCATGCTCAGCACCGACTCGGGCGTCATCACGCGGTGGTGTCTGTGGAGCTGCTGCTGCTGGGGCGTGAGGGGCGTCACCGGCGTCGGGGGCAGAGACGGTGAGCCACCACCGTCAGTCCCACCAACTGCTGGTTTGGACGTGGGGGCGGGGGTCCTGGGTGGACGACGCGTGCGGATCCGAGCGATCTGCGTGCGGCCCAGGTCCGAGGTCGGGCGGGCGGGTCCGATCCAGCCGCCCACCTCGTGGCAGGTGGGCGCGAGGACCTTGCCGACTATGCAGACGGAGGTCCAGTACGTGTACGAGTTGCGGTACTGGAAGCCGCAGGAGGGGTGGACGGGGGTGAGGAGCGCGAGCTCGTCGGTCGCGCGGTCCGGGTCGAGGTCGATGAGGGAGTTCATGATTAGGAAGGGGAATGTGGGCTGTTGGACATAGCGTGGTGGTTTGTTGAGTGTCAGTCAGAGAGTCTTGGGTTAAGGGGAAATCTTGTGTCTTGTGTTCGGCGATGGACAGTGGTGCTAGATAAGGCGGGGTTGGAGTAGGAGAGGGAGGAAAGATACTAACACCAGGGAGTACGAGACCGCTGAAGAAAGCCATGGCATGCGAGCTGATGCTGTTGCAGAGGCCGCCCTTGGAGTCTTCATGCGCCATGTTATCGAGCGTTTCGGCCAGGTTGGGCCACTTCATCATCTGGGCGAAGCGCTTGAGCATCTTCATCTGGCGCCTCTTCAGCTTGAAGCGCAGTTTTACTGTCATGGTGCGGTGCTGGCATGTTAATATCTATCTGACAAACCTGCCTAGTCGGCAGCCTCAGGACATCCGATGCATAGAGATTGTGGTCGAAAATGCATACCCTGCTTAGCTGTCTCGCCATACTCGTCGATCCGGACATGCTCGCGCCAGCGCCGGGACAGAGCCAGCCCCCACTGGATCGTGGGCGGAAGTTGGGACAGCAGCTGGTCGCGGGGCTGGTCGTGGTGGTGGCGCGAGTTGATGCGCAGGTCCAGCTCGCAGCTGAGCAGCAGCTGATGGAAGAACTTGACATACTGCGCGTTGTTCCCAGGCTTGGTGTCGTAGATGAACCGCGTCGCGATCTGGTTGCGCGACTCGGTGAAGTCGATCCAGTGGTCCGGGCGAGACAGCACCATTATCAGGTCGGTGATCTGCCGGTCGAGCGTGCGGTGCGGGTTCGTGGTCCGGTCCGGGTCGCGCAGGAAGTAGCGGTAGAGGTTCTTGTACATCAGCGGCTCGTCGTCGTCTTCCAGCCCGCGCTCGAGGTCCTGCAGCCGCCACATGATGTGTTCCAGGTCGGCGTCCCGCGGCGCGACCCCTGAGTCTCGGAGGGCGATCGAGGGCGGCAGCACGCTGGCCGTTGAGACCCAGTGGTTCAGGGTGACGGTGCCAGGCCGTCTGCCGAAGCGGAACGCATAGCTGGGCTGCTCTAGCGAGTCCCAAGGTCTGGGGGCGGCACCGGGTCCCAGCGTGCGCATGGTCATGAGCTGCGTCATGGAGTCGTGCAGGTTCGCCGCGTCCGTCTCGCCTCGTCTGCCGCCGGAAGTGGTGGAGTACAGTCCGAAATAGTGGTCCGCCGCGTGCTGCACGGGCATCTTGTGGCCGATGTGGGACGGCGCGCCTTTCGAGATCAGATCTCTGGCAAGCGACGGTGAGAGGTCCTCCTCGCTCGGCACGCCAGAGGGGGGCCAGCGGTAGTTGGGAGGGGGCCTCCGAGGGTAAGGCCGGCTGCCTCCACCGCTGCCTCCGGAACCTCCGTGGGAGGATTCCTGTTCGGGGCCCTTGCCCTTGTCAAGCCACTTTGACCGCCTTGGGCTCGCTACTTCCGGGGAAGAGGGCGGCGACAGCGATACGGGCTCCGACCTCCGGCGCCGATGCGCGTCATCGCCACGATAGTAGTCATCATCATCGTAATCAGAATCATCTGACCGCCGGCGAGGCGGCGGGGGACGACGACCCTTGTCCTAAAGTGCTTGTTAGCCGTGAGATTCACCGCGCAAGTTCAGTCATTTATGCGGACAGGGAACGGGCCATCGGAATGAAGGTGACGATATGAAGAATAAGAATGCGAGCAGCCGAAGGTGAGGGGACAGTAGAACAGTGCCAAGAGCAAATTATACGGATGCGCGAGTACAAAGTCGGGTGGAATGAGAATAAGAAGACGGCAGCCGTACCTGATGGTGATCCTTGCGATCGATATCCTTGCGATCAATATCCTTACGATCGGTATCCTTGCGATCGCTCTCCTTGGTGCTCTTCGACTTGAAGAGCGACCAAAACCCTCCTTTCTTTTCCTTGTCCTCACTCATCTTCGATGCTGAAGCGACGAAGTGAAGGAAGGGGGTAGGTGAAGTTCAAACGAGGCTTTCAGTGGACCCCACCACCGTTGACCATACTCTGCCTGCCCCCTCTTCTCTGTGCGAGATGCGCTGTGTAAGATGGAAGACGAAATCTCAGGGATCTCTCGTGGTCCTGTCGTTTCTTCGCCCTGTCATGAGCCCGATCGTCGTCGCCGTCCTAGTGATGGATGCGGCATAATTACCGACATCAATATGCGATCCCCAGCTGGCTGCTGCG